>JAEUWK010001570.1:0-111932 GCA_018524425.1 Podaxis sp. AQ795752 | reverse complement strand
ATATATTTTAAATATGAAGTGCACAGCCACAGTAGTACTTGAGTTATTAACTGATTTGTTGAGTTGTTCAAAACATTAGAACAGTTTTGTTCCCTACTATAGCTGGCATAAAAATTTGGAATGATACCAGAGGTCTGAGTCAGAATATACTATTAAGAACAAACTCCAGATAAGGACAGACTACAGGCAGTCAAGGATGGATACAGGGTTGAGGCCTTAGCTTTAATTTATGTATTGCATCCCTCTAATATCATAGTAGCCTCACTTGACTAGCTATAGACTTGAGTGGACAAGTGGACAGAGATTAGAAGAAAACAAGATAAGCTCAGACTGAGGAGCAGACTTACAGTTGACAGACAGGAGAGAGGAGAAAGATCTAAGTTGATATTTTGACTGAGAAGTATAGCAGATATAATTTACCCTATATACTACTAGCCAGAAGAAAGTCCAGAAAGTAAGACTTGAATGAACATCAAATAATAACTACTCCAAGAGAAATACCTGAGCATATGAGGAGTACCTCCAGAAGTTATTAGCCAATGTCCTAGGCTGACTTTCTCATACTTTCTGCTCTCTGGAGTGTAACAACTCCACCAGTCCAGCAAACACTTCTTGTATTAAGGTCTGGAAGCCTAACATATTTGATGGCTCAGGCCCTTTCAAAATCTCCCAATGGTGTTATGACCTTTGTTATAAACTTAGGTTGCAACTAAAGCAAAGGCTTGAGGATGGCAAAGGGGAAAGAATAAGTTGGTAAAGCATAAAGAATACAGGTACTCTATCTAGGATTTATGTACTACTGAAGGGGCTAGCTAAGAATAGGTAAAATAGGTGATAAGTAATGATATAAGTCATGATGAGTAAGTGGGTAAGTTAGAGTGGAGTCATCAAGAGGCTGAAACAGTATATGAAACACTGTGCTAAGTTAGTACACTCTAAATATAGATGAAACTATTAGGACTAAAACACTCCTGACATAGGAATGTCTCACATTAGAGACTGTGTAATGTCCTAGAAGGGATGTGTGTAAGGATATATCCTTGTACTTGATTCAAAAATCAAATAACCCATAGTGTTGGCATTATTATATTTTTTTTCCCCTACCATCTACCTATCACCCTATCAATTATTTGTACCAATTGTATCATTAGGGCACTTTGGTCATCTGATAACAATTGACCTTTGCTTGTGCCATATAGTTTCCCAAGATATAGGCTTGAACTATCTGGTATGAGCATGAGATCTCTTAACTGTAAAGCCTGATGTTTTATACTTAGCTTGAAGGTCTCATTTAAATGGTTCCTACTATCAGCTATTCCTATTTTACCCTTGACACTAATTTTGTACCAGTAGTATAGCTATATGTCTGCCAGCTTTCAATATCATGCACAGATTCAGTAAGCAGAGATGTAAGTCATGCATAAAGGAAGAATTAAACATTTGTGGGTCAAGCATTAAATATTGTTTTTATGAGGATGCCACCCAGTTCCACTTAATGGCTGATGATAATAGTATGGACAAAGAAACCAGAGTTCTGCTATCTTTCTCCTTGAGCAAGCCTTAGTTGTTAATTTTCTATCATTATGTCTCTTCAGATGGTGTTGTATTCTGCTGCTGTGGACTGGGTCAAGTCAATAGTGATACCTTTTAAGTAGGTTTTATAGAATGAGATGTAGCAGCCACCCAAGGATGTCTATTCTCCGTGGGTTTCGGTCTCCCACACTGGGAACGCAAGTGCCTTTTATAGTTTAGGTGAGAACGTTGGAGATGATTAGGCTAAAGGGAGATAGTATCACTTGAGGAAATATCAATAGGTGTGTGGCATTCTGACATGAGAGAGGATGGTCTCATCAGCTTTTATGCCGGATTGCCATGAGAAGAAGATATTTTTGCTTGCTTGATTTCCACCATGCAGAGCAGATAGAGCATGGCAGAAGGTGGCGCAGTGTGATCACTTCCAAGCCAGGAAGTTGAAGTGGCTGCAGGTGATGTAAACGTACATGGCCGGGAGTGACGGCCAAGTTCGGTTATGGTAGCCCGTTGCCTTCTTTGGGACGGCATGTATCTGTCCTTAGCCCAGTGATTCGGCTAAGTACTAGATGTTTGCCACCATGCAGAAGTGTATGGCTCGGACCGGCCATGAATTGTCTAAAGAAATAGCTCGTATCCAAGCACAATTCCAACGACGGTGGAATACGTGAATCCATGGATACCCAATGCTTATCACGCTTTCATGCCGAGCACGGGAACCCGCCGTTCCCATTGCCTCGACAGAAGGAGGAAGGCGGCATTAGAGTAATGTGTTAGGTGGTCAGTCCGACGGCTGATCGTAAATGCGCAAGACGATCGTCACAGTACTACTATTTCCGGCCACTTATCGCTGTTTTCTGATTTAGTTACTAATAATAGTCCCAAAGCCCGAGTCGCAGTGTTGTGGGGCGGCGTTACTCACTACTTCACTGTTTCATGGAGCCTGAGATGAAACTCCATTTTTGGTACTATCAATTCATCCTCGGTCTTGCCGAAATTACGTGGCGCAACTTAACCACCGGAATGTGCCTGTCCAACGGCCCGATATAATGTGAACCCAAGCAGTAGCAAACTCAGGTTTTGACACATGTATGGAATGGATACATACACTCTTTTGTGTCTGGGTCCTGGCTACTGTATCACGTTGATGCACGTACCCTTCGATAGTCGACTCTATGGAGTGTGGGTACCAACCCGCTCTGTGACCGTATCACGAAGGTCGGACACGGAAGAGTGGTTCTGCTATCTCAGAAGTCATTCTGTGGCTACATGCCCGTCGCTGGGGGTGGGAAGGGGAGGAGCTTCGTGAAGGACATCTGCTCCACCACTGCTCAGATTTGATCTAGAGCCCTGGGTACAATTTTGTTTCAAACCGGGCGTCCAAGGTGATGAAGCCGCCGTTCGCACGATGCTTGTCTACATGGTGTTAGGCAATTGCAAGCCTAGTGGTAGTGGTTCTAGCGCGCCAAGAGGCGATAAGGGAGTGATGAGAGCATAACTAAGTCTTGTGTATTGTGGGCACGGGCTATTAATAGCTTGCATTGAAAGTGCCAATACAGTGGGCTTCTCATCTCCGTCAGGCAAAAAGGTTACGAGAGGACGCAAGGTCCATGGAAGTGTGATTGCCGCTGAGCTCAGACGAGACTCTGAAATTCCTTTCCAAATGTTCGTAGGGGACATGCTGCAAATATGGCAACCTCTCGCTCCTCGGCTGTGCGTGAGCAATCAGTGACCTGTGCTATTCATATAATGGTAAGTATTGAATTCTAATTATGTATGAAGGTCTAGTGACGAATTACTTGATCAAATGAATAGGAGGCGTGCCTTGACGATAAGGCTCGGCGACTTCTTCGGATGCATACATCAGGGTCAACTTCTCGGGTAAGAGGTCCAGCTGACGAGTGATCGTTCTTCGTAGAGAGGAGGTACACGAGGGCCACAGTTAAACGTGCGATAGCGAGGAAGGGAGCAAAGGAAACGCACGATGTGAGAAAGAGGGGAGATGTTAACAACATTACAACCTCGGTTCGTTGATTGGGCAAATCTGGTGGCAACGTTATGAATACACGCTGACGTGATTTCTGATGTTGAATCTTGGATCAGATGCACCATCATGATGTAGATGCAGAACCCACTACTGATATACTGGGGGACTGTATGCACATAGATGTGATGATTACATGATGCTCGGGAGGTCGATATTTGACAGCTTTTAGCGACTGCAGCCGAGATGTATTGATCCAAATGTACAATCCTCGCCATTCGGATTTTGCGCATATAGCGAAGAACTGCGGCCTGCGCAATGTCCGCAAGTATGGATCTCGGGAAAGATAAAGTCGGAATTAGAGAACCCGGCAAACGAGGTGGAACAAGATCATTGCCAAGAGTCTTAGCACGGTGCTCTCGGTATAAAACGCCTTGCCCTCCAACCCAGTCCTGTTACTCTTCGATCTGGTAGGTGGCCACATTATACCCATATACCCATTAGGACACTCTTTTTGTTTCACTCATTTTCTGTGCCATCGCAACACGCAATGGGACACCCAATCCCTGAACTCCAACACTGTGCACGGGGTAACCCGAACCTAGATATTGGGAAGGCCAACAAGGACAAACAGATGAATATGGGAGAATCACCGCCAAGGTCCTTTCCGCACTCCTTCCCCTCTACCACCAGTACCTCATAATTCTCGTTTTACAGTCAGAAATATACTTCGCACAGTCAATTATCACAACGTTGCCGACTTGTCCTGCAGCCCATCTTTCCCGTTCAAGATCCAGCCGAAGTGACAATTGATAAGCATACCACGGCGCCCCAACTGTCGGTCCCGACACCTAATCCTGCGATGCCTCGTAATG
Source organism: Podaxis sp. AQ795752 (assembly GCA_018524425.1). Classification (NCBI taxonomy): domain Eukaryota; kingdom Fungi; phylum Basidiomycota; class Agaricomycetes; order Agaricales; family Agaricaceae; genus Podaxis; species Podaxis sp. AQ795752. The sequence goes on along the minus strand of JAEUWK010001570.1, from coordinate 107,543 downwards.
GCACCAATCTCTCTCTTAATCTTCAGGAAAACCTCGAAAACAAAACCCAGTCACGATCTCACGGGCGCAATGAGACGGCGAAACCACCATTAGTCTGGGACTGGGACGTTGAGCACGAAGATCGGAAGCGGGAGCGAAAAGCTGATGCAACTCTAAGGGGTGCGGCTCCGTTTGAAGTAGATCGGAAGGTGCTCAAGGATGTTGTGCGGGAGAGAATGGGTCTAGAAGTCGGACGTATCAGGTTTCTTTCAGCTGGTATGTCCTTATCGGGCTTTAGGCTTGCAATTACCGGTTTCAAGGTCTAGACGCTGAAACCTCATTTTTTACCTTTTACAGGAACCTTTCACAAGGTATTGGTCAAACCCATTGACGAATCGCCGGCACATGTGCTTACCCTGTTCTTCCGTTGCCCATAGGCCTACCTCATCACTCTTGTCAATCACGAGGAGCTCGTAGCACGCGTTGCTCGCCGGTTCATGCCCAGGCTCAAGGTAGAGTCCGAGGTTGCTACCATGCAGTATCTGCGGGAGAAAACGAATGTGCCAGTTCCGACCGTGTATCATTACGACTCCAACCCGTACAACCGTTTGGGAGGAGAATTCATTTTGATGTCAAAGGTATGTAAGCTCTGCTGCCGAGACCATGTGCCGCTCGACGCGTCTCGCCACCACTCCCACGTGCTCTGTTAGAACATAATGTGACCTTGTGTGTTTTCCCTTTCCAGGCCCCTGGAATTCCGCTCGCTCAGGTGTTCCACTCCCTGTCATATAACGATCTCGTAAAGCTTGTGAAGAACACTGCCCGAATCATCATCCCACTCTTCGCACACCGGTTTTCGCAGATTGGTTCCCTCTATTCTGGATCACCCCCGCACAGTGACCTGTCATCTGGGATACCAACACCCAAGGCTTCTTTCCACAATGCTGCATATCCGTTTTCGGCCGTACAAGCTATGTCATCAATCTCCACAGCACTCACACCACGACCACCTCCTGCTTCCTTAGCAATAACGCCCACGCCCTCTACCGCCGGTCCAACCGGTGCATCCAATTCTGGAACACAGTTTTATGTCGGACCCATAATCTCCTGGCCATTCTTCGGTTCTAACAGGGGCTTCCTTTCTCACCCCAACGAACTCAACAGAGGGCCATGGTCCACAACACATTCTTACCTTAGCTCTTGTGTCAACCGTGAGATCCAAGGAGTCATCAGAGAAAATGAAGGCCGCTCAGCTCCGCACCGTCTCCATCTCGACCCAGATGAGATCATCTCATCACGGCATCACCGCCTGAACGCAGTGCCCGGCGACGAGTCCGATGACAGTGATGAATACGATTTAGAAGAGAGCGAAGAAGAATGGGAGGGTCCAGGTGATGTGATGTACAGAGATTACAGAAGGATGCAGAGGAGTACGTTCTTGTTCACACATATGGCTCAGAGGGAGAAGAATGTGAGGAGAGAGATGGAGAGATGGATGAATGTCATGGAGAGGTTGATCAAGATTGTCGAGCAAGACGGTGCGAGAAGCGGATTGGAGGAATTTGGATTGGATTGCCACGATTTGAGTTTGGAGAATGTGTTTGTTGATGAAGTGGACCATACGAGAATAGTACGTCGTGCCTTTTCATTTTCAATTCCGCTTTTTCCTCACGAGTCCATACACTTAGACTTGTATAATTGACTGGGAGTCGACGACAACGCGACCACTCTGGGCATGCGCGCACCTTCCCGCCTTCGTCCAGTCCTCACCCTTTGTATCTAAACTCTTCCGACAGGCGGTCACCGAACTGCCCAACGACCCCTCTGTAACGCTTCCCTCCAGTTCATCACACACAACTGTTGAATCCTTGTGCCGCGAGTGGCTATATTATGAATCGGCAGGAATGAGGTTGAGGATGGCGCATCGGTGTGCGGAGTGGGACGGTTGGGAGGAGGGGCTCGTCGAGAGCATTCTTGGGCCGGTGGAGGTGGAGGAAGAATGGTTTAAGTTCAACCCCTGTTCGTCATCAGCCACCAACGGAGTGATCCATGGTTCAAGCCCCGGTTCACCCGCCTCGCCCCATCTCGATGGTCCTACCTTAGCCAATACCACCTCCGATCCCAGCGGCAGAACCAACGGAAAAGGCAGAGGGAATCGTCATCGCCAAGCATCCGATTCTGATTCCTCGCGGTCCAGACGTAGTTCGTTGAGTTCCATATCACTTGGTGGCGCAAAGGTGTCATCCAAGTTGCCGTTCGTGGAAGAGCAGCAGAAGGAACAGATGCTGAACACAACAGGTGACATTTGTGGTGGACGTGGTGGGGAGCTAGGGAGGCGATTGGAAGCCTGGTTGAGCGTTAACGGACAGAGCGTTAACGGTAATGGAGAGGTCAATGATGGCGGAGGAGGTAGAGAAGGAAGAGATCAGGCGATCGGAGTTGTGGGTGGTGTGCTGAATAAGGAGAGGTGGCTTGAAGGACAGAGGACTGTTGTCGCACTGGATTAGTGATTCCTGGTTTGCTTCGCACTTCTTTTCGCTCTGGGTTTTCCGAGCTGGATTTGAATTTGTCTTGCGAAACCTCCATTCTCATTTGCATTCTTCAACCCGCATATAACACCTTTACCCCAGTTATCTCATCCTTCCCTTATTCCCAACGCAACCGCACACGCATTATACTTCCACATCTGCAACGTTCTCATGGCCTTACCACTGGGTATAGCGATTCCCTTGTCTTCTTATTTATCACATATAAACCTGGTAATGTCCGTTAGGATTCCCCAGTACCTTTTGATTTTATGCCAGTGTTCACATAGTTGATTCTTCCATGTGTAGTTTACTTTTTATGCAAGTGTTGACTCCCTCTACCTATGCATGATCGCCGATCATTTAATTTCATGAACAATGAGCGTTAAGGATGATTGAGGAATTTATGTCCGTTTTAGATACAATTGCAGTAAGTGTCCAGGGAATTAAGACATTGTACTGTGTGTATTTAGGCAAACGGATGACTAGGGATAACGGGAGAAATAAAGTAAAGCGAGACGGACACCCGGTAAGGACAGTGACAGAAGTGAGCAGTGCGAGCGATTATACAAGTATACATAGCACGGGGCACGAAGATATACGACGAGAAATAGGACGAACGATGGAGAATAGCAGGTGATACAAGTGTTCAGATCAGCACTAAATTGGAGAGTGGCAAGGTGAAGAAAGTGATAAGGAACGGCAATAATATCCAGAAATGAGGGAGGGACAACAAAAGTCTCGGAAAGAGAATAGAACAAGGGTAGAGAACGAGTGTTGAATCTCGCGTAGCACGAGACAAGCAGGATGAGGCGAAAGGTAAGTTAAAGGCTTCCTCAACCTCCGTATGATCGATATCATCGGAGGATGATAGCATCAGTCCACCGCACCGAGATCAAAAATCTGACGGCATTTTGGCATCAAAAACAACACCATGATCCTTCAAGGCCTGCTCAACAACTTTCATCCCTGCCAACACCTTCTCTTCCTCCATTTTTCGCCCCACGATTTGCACGCCTAGGGGAAGACCATGCATCTTCTCCGCATTGTATTCCATATATGCACTTCGGGCTATGGCGTTGAACTGGGTGTATGGTGGTGAGGAATGGAAGTTGGACGGAAGGCTGTCAAGGGAAGCGGAGACGGTTGTTGTTGGAATCACGCCTGCTGTGTAGTCAAGCTACCGAATGTGTACCATTAATGCCACGGGCAAGTCATGGGTCGTAAGATCACACACACCAGACTGAAGATAAAAGTATAGCCGGCGCTCATGAGTGTTGCCCTCTCACTTCCCCCGTTCGGAAGTGCAGGCAAAGCATGCGGTACCGTCAGAACGAAGTCAATTCCTTCTTCGATCCATTTCCTATGCCACTCCGCCCTATAGTTATCTCGTTGCTCCACAAGCTTACGTTCTTCCAATACAGTCTTCTCGTGGAGGATTGAGTAGAGGTCGGCGGAGAGCGGGTCGGGTGGAGAGCCGAAGCGGAAGAGGAAGGACAGAACACGGGAGCGGAGGATACGTGAGAGGAGTGATTTCACGAGCTTGGGGAGTCTGAGGAGGGTTAGGACTTGTTGTGTGGGCGGAGATGTTGACTCGGTATGACTAAGGAGTGCACGGGTTTGTTCGCCTACGGACATAGTGTTAAGGTTCAATTGCCGAAGCTATTGTGCTGGGAACTGTGGCTTACCGCCATCGGAGAAGAGAAGTTGGTATCCAATCTTGAGGCCTTCCATAATCGAAGGAGGCTTGCTAGGGAGCATTAAATTTTATTCTCTGCTCTGTTGGTGTCATTAACTTGATACTTACAAGTCAACGACTTCGTGACCCTGTCTTCTGAGAGCATTGACAACCGTTGATAGAGCACGCCGACAAGCAGGTGTTGGTGGGATAGTTCCTACTGAGGTTTGAGGATCATGAAGACATAGTAGAAGCTGGACCCACCGTCTTCCCAAATGACACCCCATTTTAGCCGCCGTCCCTCATCCTGCAAGTTAATGGGCTGCCATGGAAGCGGAACACACTAATGCTTTCAGTCAGCGGCACAGAAATCGAAGACGACGCCAAACGGACGGTATGGTCATACTGCCAAGGTTTCATATCTACCACTCTCCTCCAGAATTCTGTCAAATCATCCAGCGAGTTGGCCATAGGTGCAGCAAGGATAGGTAATGCCTCCAGCCCCATCATAGGAGCCCTATTCCCCCATATCGGAAACCTCCCCGCACTCCCCTTCAAGCTCCAAACACCGCAGAAATGCGCGGGGATGCGCACACTCCCAGCCAGATCTGTACCAACTTCAATCTTGCTTCCGCCACTGGCGAGAAGCGCCGCGCCACCCCCTGTCGACGCGCCAGCGCTGTGTGCAGGGCTGTAGGGATTCGTCGTGCGGCCAAAGACGTCCGATGTAGTCTCGATCGCCAGAAGCCCGGTGGGAACGCTCGTCTTGGCGTGCACGAGAGCACCCGCATCCTGTAGTAGACGGACGATAGAGGAAGACTCTTCGACGGGTTTTCCGACATTGCAGGAGTAGCCGATCGTAGAGTCATGCCCGACGATATCGATAGTCTCTGCCAAACAAGAACGTTAGCTTTTGGCTATGGTGCAAGTATTACGGCATATGTACCTTTAATACTAACAGGCACTCCCAGGAGGGGACGTTCCCTCAAGATGGATTCATTTGTGCTATCTAAGTCGACACCTGGGCCCCAATTGACGACTGACGGTGTCGCAAGGGCCTCTTGGAACATAATATCCGAAAGGCAATTTGTCGCCTGATGAGCGCGTATGGCCTTCTTGGCATAGGTAGCGAGGATTTGTGAAGGAGAGACAAGGCCTGACTTGCACTGAAAAACGAGTTGTGAAAGCGAAAGAGCGTGGATCTTTTGTTCAACAAGGGAGGGGCGGGTGAAATAAGAAGAAGGAAGGGAATCAATCTTGGACTGGCGTTGTCTCTGCTTCCAGGCGCTGAAAAAGCGGGTGAGAGAAATGGTCGCGAAACACGGGGCAGAAGAAAAAAAAACACCAACCACGCGCGCTGGTGGAATGATAAATAGAAAGGGAAAATCATGAGGAAGCCTTTGTAAGAACACCGCACATCCGCCCTGGCCTTTTAGCTGCCCACTCATCCGAGGACTTTGCAGCCCCGACTCGCGAGATGTTCCTCCTGGCTGCCCGTTTTCCTTAAGACTAATCAGCATTAGGCTGCAGATGCCATAAATACTCTGTCCTAACAGAGAACCCCCGTCTGAACTGCTTGATCTGCAAGTGACCGCTTCCACAGGACGTGTGAAACGAAGAACGCGTTTCGATATCGATTTGTCTCTCAATTGTCCGAAGCTGCCTCCTCGTTGTATTCATATCAATGTAGGCGAGACTGAAAAGAAACGTGAGCTAGAGCACATCCCGAAAGGAAGCGATCTGCGGCGCATAACCAACGCGTGCGCGACATCTGGAAAGTTAGGCTCTTGGTCCCAGTTCAGACTGGGCATGCAGAGTGTCAGATGGCACCTGCGTATAGTAATCCCTGTACGGAATGCGAACATGTTGAGAAAATGATAGAACAAAATTGGAGCCCCCGGTGACCGACGTACGTGGTCCTGGGTAGCACAGTACAGAGCAGGTGTTGACCAACTCAGTGCCACAGACACAAACGCGGAAACATTTAACGTCATAACCTTAATTGCCAACAGCTGGCACCAGGCCAGGCCAGTGTTCCGCGTCCTCTACACCACGGGTATCGACTGCGATGCCGCACTAGGGAACGATCTAGAATATAATCCTCCAGTGTCCCGCCTTGCGTTTGGCGGCTTAAACTTGGACTACGGACGACGCCGACCTTCGCACGCAAACGAACACGTACTTCGAAGGATACGCCCCACCACCGCTTCCGTTGATCTCCCCCCTTCTCATGCACTTGAGTGTGGCATTGATATTGCCTTCCTTTCGCTTCGTAACCTAATATCGCGATGCTTAAACTAGTGATCCATTCACCACGCATGGGTTACATAGTCGAGGTATGGTGATGTGAGGTCACATATCTGGCTTCTCCGTATCACCACCACCTTCGGCGGCCAATAGCCGCTCCTTGATCTTTTGTGCAACTGCAGGACCGTGCACATAGATCCTTGCTGTGATGTATCTTGAGCAGTCACAAACGGGATGACGTAGATGGAAGAACATACGACTATGGAATCCATCCAGAATCTGTACTCCCTAGGAGGGTTGTAAGACATAAGTATGTAAACTCGTTGAATCCACGGATCACGCACTTCGTGATATACACCCTTCGGATACGTGATTAACGTATCATTCCATACAATATAATGCTATAACTTATTCATACAGACACTAGATCAAAATAAAACTCGAGAGGCGCACCTTATGTCCCATGTTCCTAGCCAGTATCTCATAATCAAAGTCGTACGCTAAAATACGTTCATGTCAACCTTCATATAACAAAGATCACAGTGGAGAAATCACGCACAACCAGGATAGACGATCTCAATAACCGTTGATCGTTCTGAAGGTGGCATCCAGAGTTGATGCTGCGTAAAGGTGTCAGTAACGAGGTTAGTGGTTGTAACGGACATCAATAGGCACCAGGAACAAATGGAATAGGGAGTAAGGAATGGAAAAGAAGTTGAATATCCAGGAGGGTACTTGAGTGAAAGTTGTGTTTAGCATCAGGTCAGTGATGTAGATAACGCAGGAGCTCTAAGAGCCAAGAACACAACAAAGACAGGCGATAGAGGGAGAAGAAGAGCGAGTTAAGATAAAGGAAAGCGTTAACTCACCGTCAGCCCATTGCCATGCACTCCAACTATAATCTAAAATATTAGAAAGTCAGCGAAAAAGTAAAAAGTCTGAGACGGTCGTATGACAAAAAATAAAATAAAATAAAATAAAAATAAAAAACAGAGAAAAACCTGAGGAGAATATGCGTAGAAGCCAGTGTAACGGGAGGGGCCGCAATCAACCTCAGAACCCCAGAGTTAACAGGCGTTACGGCGAGACGCTTCCAGCTAAAGTCTAGCTTGAGGTTATCCAGGATACCAAAAGCTTCTCCCGTGATAACTAAGCTCTTTGTCTCTTTCATCCCCGGAGACTTCCGACCTAGATACCTCTTATCCAAAGGCTCGCATACAGTCACCTAACACCTTCAACTCTGTGGCAATTCCCGCAACCCCAAAAGCAACACGGTAGGCAAATGGATACTCACTGTGCTCCTAGCAACGAGCCTAACCTGCTCCCGCAATCCAACGTTCTCCATCCGAACAATCTGCACCTCACACACTCCCTCCGCTTCCAAAGCTCTCAACGCTTCAACCATACTCTTATGACTCTCATCGGTCAGTCTACGTCTTGTGCCCTGTCGATCGATGTATGTCACAACCGGTTTATCCGATCGATCTGAGGGTGGGGAGAGGACTCTGCGGTTTGTGTGAGAAGCGAATGTCGGGATGTACCCTAGGAGGTTGTGGGTTAAAGATTTGCGAAGGGGAGACCAGAACCCTTCGTGATCTGGAGAAAGGGAGGATGGGTCGAACTCGGGGACTTTGAGCTCTTGTGTGCCTGCAATCATTTTGCCCCAACGTCCTCCCCAACGACTGGGGCGGTGTATGTTAGCCTATCTTTCGGTGAATATGATTAAAAATCGATGCTTACTGCCGATGTGCAGCTCTGCGATTTGTGACTAAGGCACGGTCGAAGACAACTGTAACGTTGAGTCTGATGAGGTCCAACCATTGGTCTCTTTCTTCTATTGCTGCTTGTGGGAATGCGGCGCGCATGAGGGGACCGACTATCCGTGATTTGTCTCGCCATTTCCCGTCGACCACGATCTGGTATCCGGAGTGTCAGTGTAAAGAATGACAGGGCTGACAGAATGCGATTGCTCACTGGCAATAAAAATCGGTCTGGCATTCGTAGTCTCTCTGGGTGGAATGTCCCGTCCGGGTCGAGTCCGACAAGAGAATACACACGCCAACCTCCAAGGATGATTTCCCCCCACCAGTGATAGTAGTGCTTCAAAACGTTGATAAGACTGCTGATTCCAACTGGCGAGCAGAAAACGATAACTCACGGCCATGAATTGTGGGACATCATACATGATCCAGCTGAATCCTTCCACTCGAATTGCTGAATCACCCAACAACGGCACGAGTTCATCAGGAGTGATGAACTGAATATCCTGTAACTCATCCATACGTTTTCCAGCAAAACGGCATGATGAAGCCCGAAAACATACCTCTTCATTGGGTTCCCTCTCAACTTGCCCACTGAGGAAAGGCCTCCACACCAGATCCTCCTTCTTCTCTGGGAACGCGCTCCGGTTACGCGTTACAATGTAAAACGTCCCATTGTGCACGACGAGATTGTCAAGAACGAAAAATCCATGGATGAGGGCACCGTTCGGAACTGTGGTTTCGAGCGATGACGTGAGCAATATACTGGAGCTCATTATCGTTGAGTCCGGATATTTGAAGTCTGGGGATCCATAGTCCGATTCCTCCATCGGGTCGATAGCATCAGCAATCGCATTCGGCTGCGGGATGGGATTGGCGTTATCTGCTTTTTGCGGGAGCACTGCTGGAGGTGGGGACACGCCGTCATATTTGGGATCCTCGCCCTCGATATCATCGTCGAACTCAGTTGAAGGTTCACCTACAGGCAGTACATGCACCTTGTCGTCTTGATCTGTGGATGCTGACCAAGATATCGATTTCAACTTGCGTAACGTCGCAAGCTTAAATTCACTCAGCCCCGTGGGTAACTCTGCGTCAAGGAAGAGGAGACCCAGAAAGCTAAGCGTGAGCACTGAAGACAAGACCCCGAAGATAATAAAGCGCCGGCGGAGGGCCATGGGTAGCGACGGGACCCGTGAACGGTTGGGATAAAGCTGAGAATAGTTTTGAACAGCTGTATTCCCGTTCCTTGATCTTGTTTGGGAATAACAGCGGGAGCAGTCCTGTTAGATTGTTCACCATCCTGCCGGTGTGCTATTGCCCTTCTCGGCCCGCGATGAGTGCTAACAATAGCTTCTGGATCTCTTCTGTGAGGACACGCTTGACAGAACTCTGATTCCAAGTCAAGAATGGCCATTGGGAGGAAAGATGATGATGAAAAACATGTGTCTCTGCATCTCGACAATAATGGTTTCGGCTCCGTGCCGGATCAGTGTACTAATTATGATCTATGGTAGGATGGATTTTTTTTAGGTGTCGTGGGTTCGGTTTGTTCTAGGTTTGAGGTGATTTACTTTCAGGCAAGTTTTAACATTTAAGATCCAAGTTGAGACGCACCAGAAAGTGTGTCAATCCAAGAGTACCAAAAGTAATCTGGAAGTCAGCAGAAGTTAGGTGTGGGAGCAGTCCTGCACGTGATACAATTGCTGGCATTACCTGTTTACGAACTCTCGTTTCAAGCTAGGCTTCATGCCAGATGTTTTGATACCAGAGCCGTGTTATGACATTATACCGTGAGGGTTGACAAAGTCAGCTGAGGAAATTGTCCGACAGCTTGCAAAGAACGTGAATAGTCACCCCGTGACTCAGACGCGTCAATAAAGCAGTCACGCGTATACATTGGTGATCACTTTCTCACATCACTGACCTTTGCTCAAGCTCCCACCGACAGCGCCTTACCACGATAAATGTCTCCAAGTCCGTCAACACCGATATCTCGGTACCCCTTACACCAAACATTTCGCCCTCTGAACTCTTCACCACTTGCATCGCCTTCTTCCTCGCGTTCTCCATCCGCAACCCACAAACCGATACCCGAACGCAGACGTTTGCAATTCAAAGCCCAAACGCCTACCTCTTCCATATCCCGTAGTAGTACTCTTCCATCTTCATCTTCGTCTATGCGTCATGTATCGTCATCACGGACACGGAGTATTCCATCCAGTGGAAGTACAAGCACCCTCTTCGGTTCATCGTCTAAGCATGTGACGCGTTCGCCTTTCAACCACCCAGAAGACACACAGAAACAATTCTTTCGCGAGCGCATTAAAGCTAAATGTCTTGAACGTGCACAGAAGGCTAGAGCTCGTGCCGTAAAAAATCGGAGGTATACGGGGTACAGCGATCGGAGTAGCGACGGATTTGACATGGAGGATGATGACGAGGAGGACGAGGACGATGATGACATCATGGGCGATGAGGTATGCTCAATGCTCTTTGGCCTTGTATTCGCTTTCTGACGGCTTGTATTATAGCTGTTCAGGCGTATTATGGCGCAAACAAACCGTAAAACTGATCACTCGTATCGACTTTCTTATGCCCTTGAGGTCGGCTCCTCCTTCGACCCAGATATGGAAGACGTCGCCGAATGGGAGCGTGAAGTTCAGAGTACGTTGCATGCATCATTCGAGACCAGGACCTTGGACACTAACATCACCATTATCGTTACCTCAGGCGCTCCAAACCATGATCCTGACCCCTTACCTGCCGGCTTGGACGAAGACGAAGAACTCGAAGCCTACGCTGAAGAGTGCGCACGGCAAGCTGCATTAGAGGAATTCGCTGATATACCCGAAGAGGAACTCTTTCACCTGAGCGACATTGACGATGTCCTGAACAGAGACCAAAATCGTGCCAATGATATGGACATCTCATAAGCTCAATTCTCCGAGTTGCCGCGCTTTCGAAATTGCTGTGTATTATTCCGTCACTTATCAAAAGAGTGAATGTATTATTCTTGGACTGTCTGTTTATCTGGCTCGAACCTGAATGCTCAAACTCTCAATCGTGACAACAAAGCCTTTCTCTCGGCCTTTCAAATCGGATTTCAAACCTCAGGATGGGTGGTTCACGAATCATGACTCACATCAAATGCATGCTGATGTGTGTATCCTTTACCCACCAATCGTACATCTCAAATACCGGCTTATGACCCTTCCTTTAGCATGCAACGCCATTCAGTTGGGTGAGAATAAGCCGTGAGACGAGAAGTTGATCGATGACGGCGAACTGCTAGGTATCACCTGTCGGGAATGTCCGTCTCCACCTGACTCTTGAGGCCCTGATATATCCCACGATAACGCACAGTCTACCAACTACGATCCCGAAGGACCATGGCTCATCGTTCTGAGAGAAAGGCCCTTCGACGACGACGGCAGAAGCAAAAGTCACTGTCAAAGGTATTCATTCACCAACGGCACCATTACATGGTTACCGTAAAGCTCATTTCAATATGCAGACACAAAGCAACTCTCCAGTTTTCAAACTTCATCATGACGTCTTGAGCGAGATCTTCAAACACGTCTGTATGCCAACAGAATCCGAAGACCAAGCAATTTTCCCCCCGACGCGACTAGGTGCGGTATGCACCTACTGGCGTCAGGTTGCATGGTCCACCCCACAGCTCTGGACTTACCTCCTCTTGACCGAGGGGTTCTGGTTGTCAAGGAACAGGATCAGTGTCCTCAATCTATATTTCAGGAATATGGGAGGGCTGATGCTGGACCTGACGATCTGTGATTATCCGAGGAACCCAAGAGGGGGTAATAGACGACGAAAAAAGCGCACGGAACCCCTCGTGGACGCCTTCCTCGAACTCCTTCCCATTGGGGGTTTTTCCGATTTCCCTGCTCGCGACGTATTCAACACGATATTTGTTCAACACTCTGACAAGCTGTTGTCAGTAGTGATGAACCAATACGTGTTTCCCTGGTTGTACAAAATCGAGGATATCTCGAAGTTGCAGGGGTTTCCCAACTTGGAGACCTTTGGAGTCAGAGATGAATGTGATTTTGAAGAATTTTCGTTGAGCGACAGCATGGATCCTCCCGTTGTCATACACAATGCTCCCCGCCTTACGAACGTGCTCTTGATGGGGCTACAAAACTTGTTTACCTTTCCTTGGTCACAATTGGTCAGCCTCTACCTTTGCGCTGTAAACGCCAAGTGTGCGATGCAGGCTGTTTTGCAGTGCACGAATCTGGAATATTTGAGCATTACGCAACTTGAAGACACCTTCGACAATGAAACCATACTATTTCCCCAGGAATGCGTGACACTTTCTCGTCTTAGGTCATTCGAGTTCTTCAGCTTCCCTTTGCCAGACTTTTGGGAAGCGGGTCTAGCAGATCACCTGGCTTTTCCGGCATTGCAAGGACTCTTATTGAAGGTCGACCTGCGAAGTTTTCAACGTCATGCGGACTTCCTTCGCAATCTCCCCCCATCCCTATCCTATCTTCAAATACATTGTAACCATACAAAGGCTTGTACCAACCTCCTCAAGGAGCTCTTCCGGCGCTGGGAATCTCTCCGCGGGTTGACCCTCGTCTTCGATCAAGACCTTTCCCTCGAGCTAGTGAAATCCCTCATCGTCACACCAAAGGTTACGTATTTACCAGCCCTAACTCACTTCACTCTCGCTATCTCTGGTCCTGATCCTACTCTCGGGCGCAAGAAGCTCTTGGCCATCCTTGACCTTGCGCGTTCGCGCTGGAGGGATACACGGCCGTATAGGGTGGAACGAATCTCTAAATTAGTCCTGACGTTCTGCTCTCCAAGGCTGAACGTCAACTTTTGGCCCAAGCAATTCAAGTCAGGCATAGAGGAGTTAGTTAAGGAAGGATTGGAGGTGGAGATAGTCACGTCTTAACGTTATGTATATGCCCCTTGGCTGGAGAGGTAGTAAAATAAGCGCATAGTACCATACAAAGAAGTGTGAATTCGAGTGTACTTTTAGCTTTCTGGACTCACGATGGTCTTAGATGATGTCAGATCTATGATCATTAAACTATATGCAAGATCACGCAAATGGAAAACCCTTGACAAGGCAAGTGGCCGTCCATGCGTTCATGCAGCTCACGAGATTTCTGCCGAGAGTACATATCACACTCAAATTTCAAGTTACGTTCTTTCTTCTTACTAAATCTGACCCATCTAAGATCACAGGAAGACACCAGTTTGTCATGGCTAATAACAGCATCTGCTACGCATCTTTTCTCCACCTCTTGTGCACGGTTGCATCGGATCTGAACACACTTGTCAGTGTTACTGGTGACCTTCTGTTATGACACATGAATGCCATCTCAACTTCTGCCTCCATTGCTTGAGAAAGTTGTGCGTGCACTGAGTAGAAGTTCACGGTGCTTTGGCAAAAGATTGCAGGCCTTGAAGTAAATCCAATGTGTTAATCCTCTAAACCCCGAATGTCAGCAACAGGTGTGTGAATGTGGACAGTGTACTACGCTATTTCACGCCGCAGACCGTAATGATACTACCTGTCAAACTGTCTACTGTGAGAACAACATGTCTGGTTGAGTTGTAACCAAGTGTCTTCTCGGGATAGTGGCGCCATTACCAAGTACACTGCCGTCAAATCAAATCCACTATGTTCTCTTAACATTCACCACCGACATACAATTTTCTAGTAAATCTTTCTCCCCGAAATCGGGCTTCCAGTTTGGCGTGGGAAGCCCCGCGACGACCAGAAGATAATGGCGTCAAAACGATTAAGATATGAAAAGAGTCGGGGGAAATTATAAGCTGTGAGTCCTTAGGTAATTGCTAATTTTCCCGTCGTCGTTTACAACAACGCACGAAGCGTGTCCACCTGTAAACCGCTGAATCATATGAAAACAAAGAAGGCACAAGAAATGAAGACCTCATTGCGACATTTAAGTTCGGAGGCGCACACCTACAGTTAGTACCGAGCATACAATATCAGTCAGTGGACTCCTCATTTGAGCACCTGGACTCACGTTGAGTCAAGCGGTGGGAAGGGCGATGTAGCCACTTCCCGGAGGCTTCACACTTCACCGTTCTGATAAGCATTCGATGAACCACCGACCAAGACAGTCGTGATCATTCCATGCTCTCCATAGTCATCTCTTCGATAGCGTTCGTATCCATCAACTGCTATTTCGTCACCATACCCTGGCCCACTTCCATGTAAAAGCAGCCTGGGATCACGAAGGTTTAGCATGAGTCGGGAAACCATTATAGACGATATCCTATTCACATGTGAGACCCTCGACTATGATGAAACATCGGTCGGGCGTACGCATTGGTAAACGTGGTTGCAGACCCGCGGCTCAATGGCTGCGAAAGTGGGCTATATCAGGGTTGGTCCTTATAAACGATGCTCTGACGGATACATACGCTGCCAAACTATTTTGCAATCAGCGAACACCCAGCGTTGGAAGAAAAGATTGAACGTACTATCAAGCTGAGAATGTTTCCTATAGTTGTTACAGCCATAGTGCTTGCAGATAGGAGGGGTCAGTACCAAACAGCTCCGTAGAGACTTCTGTTGCTAGTCTACTTACCCAAAGTAGATAGTACCTATGGGAGATGATAATAGTTAGCGCCTCAATAGAGATGCACAAACTAGAAAGAATTTGCACCATCGCGCAAGAGCATTGTTAACAGCCCTATTTCTCCCGTACGAGGCAATGTCAAAGTTTTGAATAGGGTCATTCCGAATACGAGAATGTCGAATATGAGTTCACCGAACCAGGCAGTTGCTATGTCTACTTGACATGGATATTTCCTTTCCTTTGGACGCAGAGACACTTACGGAGAGCCCTACGAAACATAGCGTCAGTACTCACAAATGGGGCTGTAGCGGAACCAGGACGCACTCGTCTTTGGCTATTATAAGAATACAGCCGTAGGGTAAAGTCACCGAGGGGGACTTCGCACTCCCATGGACGTGAACTATCGCCCACTATGTCCACTTGCATCAGTTTGTGTTCACTGACTACCAGCTTCAGAAGCTTACAGTTGCTAATCCTGTGGCCGAGCAACATACTGCACTGTAAAGCACTATAACCCACGTCCTACACCCGTAAAGTGCATAGATGCGCGTTATCATCATAGCTGTGTGGAGTTTACAACTGGAAGACAAAGACACTGAAGAAACGCGTACATGCGACAAAGATTTGTATCATGACGATTAGAGTTTGGTGGTACAATTGGAAGCTCTTGCATCTGTTGCCGCAGATCAAGACATTTAGCCCACGATATCCAGCAGAAAAATTGAAGGACACGTACATCTACACAATACATCACAATATTAAGGGCATTGAGGAGTAATCGTAGAAATCCACTCACACTTAGGCTATCCATCTTCGAAAAGTATTCCATCATTACCGGCACATGGCCTGCAAGCGCCAAGTAACGATTCAGGAAGAACAAGAGCGAAGCCCAGTTGAAGCTAAAGCCTCTAGCCCAACTTGTGTCAGCTTGTTCAGGAATGACTACATCATCTTGACTATGGCCACTCCTGGGTCCATGGCTGTGGTGTCGCAGCTTGACCTTGAACCAGATTCTCAGCCGCCGGGGCCAAAACCTCTCGAACTCACAGGGAAACGTGAGTATATAGTCGTATATGAGCAGTGCTGATCACCATCATACCACTAGATTAGGATTTGCCACAAGAATGAGGTGAGACGGAACGTACTGAAGGATACTACGGCTAGTATCCGGGTGATCTGCCTATCATTGTCAGTACATCCAAAGCTGATTGACTCGACGTAACATAGAATATGATAAGGAGGAGACGAGCGTATCGTACCGCTTCCTCTCATTTAACTGGCGCAGGGGAGGGGATGATGGTAGGATACTCACCACATTGCAAAATCCTCCTGCGTAAGACTTGGACCCGCATCCTTCATTTTCTATCCAAAAGCCGAAGACGAGTACTCTCGACTGGCGAGTGGGCTAGGGGTCCTTGACAAGGAGTAAACCACACGAGTACTAACGCACAGGGGACACAGGATAGAATGATATTGCTGTCCCGCCACGCACGTTATTGCTACTTACGGAAGCTCAGGGCTGAAGGAGACATAATCCAACTTTTCATCACCAACTAACCTTATATGGCTTGTATCTGGGGTCTTGGTACCGGTGAACAGAGTTGGGCATCTTGGGCAGTTTTCGTCGTCGGCACTGACTGGCGTCCGAATACCCAGTGCTTAGTGCTCAGTACTCAGTCTTCCACTAGCAATGGACGTCATTAACACGAGTCCGCTGTCTTCGTGGGAAGGCCGTTGTCTGTGTTGCTGGAAACTATAGAGTATCGTCCTTGAATCTTCCACACGCTGAGCTAACACCAGAATATTAACATTTAGCAGTCCATATGTTGAGGGACTTAGATGCGTGCGTGAATACAGTCATGCCCTCACCTAGTTCTCGTTGTTTTACTCACACAATCACATATTATTTAAAGGCATGTGTTCGATTTCGTATATTTCCATCCTACCTATGGCCCAACTTACGCGATACTCTATAAGTTCCTGACGGGAAGGACATAATACGCCCCATTCATTCTCAAGCATATGGCAGTTCTTTTTCTATTCACGCGGGGCTTGGTGTCAGTCCGCGTGGCACATGGTAGTTCAATGTTCAACTTCATGAAGCTCGAAGTATAATGATATTTCCTACCCCAGCCCCGCACCAAAGCAGAACAAGGTGGAAGGGAGGTGGTCGTGAGCGCCTCAGAAAGGAGCACCATCTTGCGCAAAATGAAAATCTACTACAACCATTTGGACCTGCGTAGTCGGGCCGTGAAGGGGATTCACCACTCAAAGTTCGGGCTGGCGAGGGGTTTCGTATTGGAAAATGGTGACTAACAACTTGCTTTTCAAGTAATGTAGTACTGTATTGCTCAACTTGTGTTGCTCAATTTATTGAACCAACTTACTGGAGCAATCCATACGTACCAACTGCCGTGTACGTGTAACTGAGACAGCGTGTCTGCGCCGAGCAAGTCCCCCTTACTGTAATCTACTATAATGGGCTGCAAGAGTTGCCGACCGAGGAATTTGGCTCCACGAACTACCCGGGTCCTCATGGGAACCTAAGCTTTGGATGATCCCTTGACGTGAAAGTCGCATCATGGTCACGGTGAAGACAATGAGGACACCCCACAGGTGCGACAAGGGTCATCATGTAAATAGGGGGGGGAACCTGGAGGTTTTTATCCGCACAAAACCGAGATTTTTATCCGAAAAAAAATAATCTGGGTCCCCGGCCACCTGGGTTTTATCCGGATTTTGAAATGGGGTCTGGGCACTTGGGTTGTCAGGGCTTTTTTCCCCGCCTACTTGTGTGAGGGAATATGGATTCAATAACACAGTAGATAGAGAAATGCAAGGGAGTACATTGTCCTGATTCCTCAGGCGCCGGCAAAGTCCTTTTCCTACACCTTTGTAATTAGAACCCTGTCCTGAAGGTCTTCAAAGGCGACCGAATCATCATGAGAGATTCTGGGCAACTGGGTGTTTTAATAGGAGTGTCGAGAACATCCCGGGGGTATTTCCTCCCTTTCCCTATCCACTCTTCCTTGCTGAATGGATGTGCTTCATCCAAAAGTTCGGGGATCTGCATGAATAATGAGTAATTGTGTCACAGAACTATGGAAGTAAGGTGGACAGAGTAAGATCGCTGAGGTGGTCCGTGCATTGTATCTAGAATATTTTCTCACCATTTCCCCAAAACAGTCAGATTACTTGTAGGTCCAATTGTCTCTTGTCGGCTACTAGTGAGGTCCGGGAACAGGCACTAAATCAGGAATGCCGGCCCATTCAGGAAATTTTATCCATAATTGAGCGGGATAGCCTCCGGAGCTCAAGGTCTTATCCAGAAACTACAACAAGGTCTCAGGCCAAAATCCCCAATTCTTATCTGGAAAAGTGTGGAGGGTTGCCGAGAAATCCTCACATTTTTATCCGGATGATGCCCCCCAACTTTCACAGGTCCAGGAATACTACTGTATTGGTGGCCCAAGGTCAGATGAACATCTATATCTCGCCTCATACTCCACAAAACTTTTTGAAACTTTATGTGATACATCTTTAACAATTCTGTGTATTGTGCAAGCATTGATCTCAGGAAACTTTGAACAAATGAGGAGAGCAACTGCATGCTCAAAGTCATGGTCCATGATCTTAATAAAAGATTAGGAATTCCAACTCAATGTAATGCACAATGCTGGCAGCATTGCCAGTATGGGATCACTGGGCTGCATTACCCACCTCTGGGGTGTTGCCACCACACAGTCCACCCCCATATTCAGCTCTTGGCTCGCAACAAACCATGACTACAATCACCTATTGAGTGGAGGTGACACATCCTCATAATGCACAATTGCAGGTTCTCCCTAGATGGTCCAAAAGATACAATGTCCATCCACAGTAGATATATGTGCTTCAAATACACCAGCTGTGCATGGCATTGCATTATATATCCTGGCTCCTCTCTGAAACGGCCACCCAATACACTTGTGCCTGAGGTGGTTGAAAAACCTGGTAACTGTATTCACGCAGAGGAGAGTCTTCCATGCCCTGAGGAGCTGTAATCCATACAGTCATACAGTCACCTGGACAATAATCCTCATCATGAATAGCGTCATTGCCATAGATATGCAGTAGGACTTGATAATAAACGTTCAAAGCACATCAAAGGATGGATCATTGAACTATGCAACAGACATGCAGGGCGCAAGTTGCACCACGGTTGAGGAAAATAACGATCGAAATTAATTCTTGGTGTATATCTTAATTAGTGGAGGTTATACGATGATGGTCAGTAAGCTTCCATCCTCCCACCTCAACATGTGAACTCTCGTTAGTCCATCCTGTTTGAGGGCTATTCAAATTGCGAAGCTTCTACCGTGTTTCATGATTCAGCACCCCAATTAACGTTTGAAGAACCACCGGCTAAGATCCTCGAGTCACCTCCAATAGTCGTGATCACTCCATGTGTTCCAAACCACGAGCTGTCTCTTCTCCGGAATCCGCACCCGTTGATCGTCGTCCCCTCTCCATCTCCATACCCACTTCCAGTTCGGTGAAAATACAATTTAGGATCACGTAGATTTAGCATTAGTCTGGAGACCAAGATAGACGATATCCTGTTTAGAGGCGAGAGTTTAAATATAGTGAGATGAGGTGATGACTGGACGTACACATTTGTGAACATGGTTACGGATCCTCGGCTCAGTGGCTGTCCAAGTGAATCGAATAGTTAACTTCGCAAGCAATATAGCTAGCGATTAGGGCACGTACACCACCCAGCTATACTGAAATCAGTCGACTGTCGCACAGAAACGGGTGATCATACCGTCAAGCTGAGAACATTTCCCACATTTGCCATTGCCATAGCACTTCCGGTTCCAGAGATCAGTACCCCGCCGACGGATAAGAGTTTCCATGCAAGCCTACTCACCCGAAATAAATGGTACCTATCCGGGATGCATCAGTTGCCGTAGGCAGGGATACATAAGATGGGAGAGGATTCGTACCATCGAGCATGAGCATTGTTAGCAGTCCCATATCACTCATTCGAGATAATGATATTGCTTTGTATAGCGTCATACCAAACACAAGTATGTCGAATACGAGTTCGCCAAGCCATACTGCTGTAAGGTCTATACGGTGTGAACCCTTTACCTTGGAAGCTGGCTCGAAAGGCACTTACAGAACGCCCTGAGAAACACAACGTCAGTATTCAGAGCTGGATCCTGAGGATTGAGTACGCACTCATCTGAGGCTACCGTCACACCACAGCCGTTTGGTATAGCTACTATGGGGGACTCTTCGCTTTTTCTGATGGTAATTATCGCCCACTATATCCACTCACTTCAGTCCGAGTTCTTTTCTTTAAGATCAGACGACTTGCCATTGCAGTTCCTACTGCGCCACATACCACGACGGCGTAAAGTACTGCAACCCATGTCCTTCGCTCGTAAAGTGCATAGACGCGCATTATCATCATACCTGGATGGATGTTAGAACTAACAATTAGTATCGCTGGAGAGGAAACGTGCATGCGATGATTATTTGTGTCGTGAGGACCAGAAGCTGGTGATACAGTTCTAGATGCCTGCATCTATTCCAACAAAAGATCAATGAATTACACCTCGGGAAAAAAAAGCAACATGCATACACCTATAAGCAACATAACGTTGAGAACTTTGAAGGGAGGAGCATTGTGATCCACTCACTCTGTTTAGTGTATCTTCCCTGCTGAACCTCCAGAAATACTCCACCATTATTGGAACATTACCCACAAGCATCAAATATCGATTCAGGAAGAACAAAAGTGAAGCCCATGCGAGACCGCATCGTTGAGGAGTAACAGTATCACATCGACCGTTATAGCCATCGTCACAACTATGGCTGTGCTGTCGTAGCTTGAAATCGAGTAAAGCCTTCAGCCGGCGGGGCCAAAACCTCTCCACCTCGTAGGCGAATGTAAGGATATAGTCATATACGAGCAGTGCTGATCGTTACCATATCACACTCAATTAGACCTGGATACCACGATAAATTGAGATAGAACGTACTGAAGGATATGACAGCTAGTATCCAAGTGATTTGCCTATCATTGCATTCACAGCTGTCAGCATGTCCACAGTTGATAGAGAAGGCACGATGTGGCAGAAAATATCATATGCGCACAGGAGATGTCTTTCAGGCATTCCCTCGTTCTTTCACCCCGAAGAAGCGAGCGAATGACGAGCGAAAAATGTACTCACAATGACTCGTAGTCTGCTTGCGTGATCTCCATACGGGAATCCTTCAGGTCTTGGTTCAGAGGCAGAGAGAGAGTTGATTAGAGGTCTGTCGTCAGACGATAAAGTGCAGAACACCAATGCTCTAAGGTTGAGAGGGTGGAATGGAGGCCCAAAGAGCATAACAATTGGAAGTCATGCCCCAAGCTATATGAAAGGCGATAGATGTCAGCTGTGCCTCCCAGATCCGGAAAGACCCTGACGATAAGTATATGTTGAAATGGTCCAAGTGATATGTAACAGTTTGAGTAGTAACCATATGGAGCTCAAGATTACTACCCTCTACTGTTCGGGAGGGCATCGTAGTTGTTCTCATCAGGACACTGATCAGGATCTCCCGTTTCATTGGGATGAAACACCTCGCAGCGCAAAGTTACGAGTTCCTCGGAACAGCAATAGACACGTACTTCGCGCCTGAACTATGCTGGCACCATTTTCGGCGAGTGATGAGAGACATATTTAAGGTGAAGAAAAGGAGTGGCAGGTAGCATTGATGGATAATGGTCATGTGAAAACGGGAAAAACGGGAAAATCTGAAACGGCGCCTAGGTGCCAGGATGGCCCATGGCTCAAGAACTACCGCGCTTCAACTACTTCTTGTGGGGTTGCAGGCCATTCTCTCATTCCCGGCTTAGAGATGGGGAGGAAGCTGTTGTTTCCACACTATAACGTCGAACAAAAGCCAACCTTCAAGCAGAATCAGACCACTTCTGGAATACGACTTACCCCGCACGACAAATTCGGGATACGCGACCTGCGCATGTCGGTCTAGGGATTCCATATCAGCCATAATCGTGTTTTACTTCACATACGAACACAACAGATTGAGGGAGTGGCACACATGCACAGCCATACCCATTGATTCCATAAACTAACACAAGAGGGTACCCTCACCATCAAAAAGGAATTAATTCATACGCCTTTCCCTCTTCTCTCAACAAACTCTCAATCATCTTCATACCCTCCAATACTTTCTCCTCTTCCAACCTCCGCCCGACAACTTGGACACCCAGCGGCAAGCCGTGCATATCTCGGGCATTATACATCGCGTAGGCTCCAGCCTCAATCGCGTTGGTAGACTTGAAACCTCGGGGCAATCCATCCAGGGCAGCATCGACTCTGGAGATAGGAAGAACGCCTGCGCTATAGTCCAGCTATCCCATGAATCAGCAAACACGCATCAAACGCATGGCAAGATGATTGATTAAGTGGAAGAACTTACAATGTTGAACAGGAACGAATATCCACACGCTCTCCACCCCTTCTTCATTCCTCCATGAGGTACAGCAGGAAGCGAGTTCGGTACCGTCAACACAAAGTCTAGTTTTTGTTCATCCCAAAACTCGAACCACTGAGCCTTGTATGCCTCTCGCTTTGCGATCAACCTCCATGTCTCTTTGGCTGACTTGGCGCAAAAGTCGTCGATGAGGCCAGCATAGAGTTTGTCACGTCGGATGTATCTGACGTAGAAAGCGTAGAGTTTGCGGAGGATATTGGGAAGGTTCATCATCCGGAGAGCTTGGATCACTCCTGGGTCATTGAATTCAAAGGTCCGCATGGGTTCTACACATAGTTGTCCTGCGCAACCCGCGTCAACTTAAAGGTTTGTATGTGGAAGGAACGCCCATACCGCCGTCAGCTAGGATAAGCTGTGACCCGATGCGAATTCCTTCATATGGACTCGGAGGTGTGCTGTGGAGTGATCATTTACCAACCCGTCGAGAAAATCTTAGTTGACTACATACATCTCAATTACTTCATGGCCGTGCCTTCGCAAGATAACGACAACGACATCCAACGCACGCGCACAAGCAGGTGAAATCCTCACTAAACCTATGCATCCTCATTCAACATCTTTCCAAATCCCAAGCAGCTAGGAAACGTACCATCACTTCTCATAACCCCCCACCTGAGAGGTCTGTCCTTCGGGATAACAAAGTGCCGCCAGGGTAAGGGGTGACACTATCCCCATAAAAACACGTGTGAACAAAAGAATAGTAAAAGCAAGGTCAGTTTGAGTTCAACTTTGATACTCGCTCATACGGACGCACCGTATGATCATACTTCCATGGTTCCATACCCACGACTGCCTTCCAAAAATACTCCAGATCCTCCAACGTCCGTGCCATAGGAGATACGACGGCAGGAACGCCTTCCTGCCCAGGCATACTCGTCGCATTACCGATCTTGGGGAACCTCCCCGTCGACGACTTGATAGCATAAATACCACTATAATGCGCTGGAACACGAACAGATCCAGCAACATCCGTCCCAATACCAATCCTTGAACCACCGTACGCGAGCAACGCCGCCTCCCCACCAGTCGACCCACCAGGAGAGTGCGTGCTCTTATGTGGATTCGTCGTACGTCCAAACACATCGTTGACAGATTCGAATGAGAGAAGAGTAACCGGGATATTGGTCTTGACAAACGGAACAGCACCAGCATCACGGAGGAGGCGAACAAGTGGAGAATCTTTCTTGGCAGGTTGTCCGACGTACGACGAGTAACCCATACAATTATCAAAGCCTTGGACCGAAAACGTCTACAAGCACGGTTCATCATCATAATCATCGTTCAAAGTGTAACACCACCCACATCTTTGAGACTGACGGGGACTCCAGCGAGGGGACCATCCTCGTTACACGCCTTCGCACAACGCCTAGCGGAGATAGCAAGAATCTCAGTCAAACAGTTGGTCGCAACATGGGCGCGAAGGGCTTTGCGTGTATAAGTCGACAAGACGTCCACGGGGTCAAGCTGTCCCGACTTGACCTCGACAGCAATCTGCGCAATGGGCTTGCTGAGGAGATCAATGTCCCCCTTGGACACGGGTTCATTCATTGCGGGATACCCCAAATCCCGGATGAGGGTGTTACGCTCATCCTGCTTAATTTGACTAGGAGCTAGTTAATAGGTAGTGCCCGACACGCTAGAGTTGCTCACCAGGCCTTCCTGTGGGCGATATAAGAGAACATGCCGAAGACTATGGTCAAGCCAAGGCAACCGTGAGGATATAATTGATGCCCCTGAGGAAAGAGGATAACATGTGTTGCCTCGTGTACATTTTGGGTAAACACCTTAATGGGAATTCGGGACAGTACTTAGGGGGTGAATCTCACGACATCCCGGAACCCACCGTGGGGTGATTACGGTGGCCACCGAGCTTGTAGCACATGCTGGCAGAGATTTCAATGATAATTCGGTCATCTGAGACTCTGATCAGTCCTCCAAGGGCGGATAGCAAAAGCCTGCATTGAAACCATAGACATACGAGAGAGCACAGCTGCTCCGGCCTTGATAGGTAGAAGCTGCTGTAATTGGGCGCCGAAGACTCTGGGGTGTGCTGACCTTTTCATTATTTTATTTTTATTTTTATTTTTATTTGGTGGAGCTGTAGGACTTCCGGCACCTACCCAAGGTAGATCCATGGTCCAGCTGTATGCGCTTTAGGTGCGCTGATGGACAAATGTACCACCACGAGGAAATGCTTTTACGCACACCTTATGGTAGTGTGGGGCTCGAGCTAGCCGTGGTCAAGCGGCTGGTGCATGACGTTTTCATGGTTTAGCTCAATACCCACTAAGCTTGTGTCCAGTTATCTGGGAGGTTTTACTCATTCTTTAGGAGTCCTCCCCAATGTCCTTTTTACTACTTTACTCCTCATCGCTTTTGCTGCGAATTTCCTCTCGTTCATTAGGATACAGTCCATTTTTAGTCTCATGTTTAGTTTATGTTTCAGAATATTTACGATTTGTTTCTTTTTGGGCCATCTGCTTTGGTCATTTTCATGTTCGATTACGCGCGTGCAGTGAAGCGTCCAGATGATGTATGATGCTTCGGAGATGAGTATGTGGTAGAGGCGTGTCTTCCCTTGGTCAATTTTTTCATCTCCGTTTTTGTATCTAGTGGACGCGCAGCCTAGTATTTCACCTATAGAGGGTTTTGACCAGTCGTTGTATCTTCGGTTCCATAGGAGTTCAATAGCTGACCATACTTCCTGTTGGCCTGGGATCTGGCATTGGGTGAGTATATGCTCCATGTTTTCTATGGAGCCGCATTCTGCACATGTTGCTTGTTCATTGGACTGGGGGATGTTGTTCCACCATTCCCCTACTTTTTGGATTCCTTTTATTGTTTTGTATATGAATTCTCTTTGTGTCTTGTATATGTTTTTTGTCTTGATCAGGTTTAACCAGATTAGATTGGTTTTCGGGGTGACATTCTGGTTGGCTTGTAGGTCGCTTTTGATCCGGGTGATGTTCTGTCTGCACCGTTTCTCAGTTGGGTTGGGTTTTTCTTCTATCAGGCCTTTGTAGATTAGTGCTTGGGTGATTCTCGAGAGTTGTGCTCCACCGTTCGTTGTGTGTTGGTGAGGCTTTTCGGGACCTTGGTGCTCTTCGTAGGATGAGCCGATTTTCGCAAGGGTGTCTGCTTCTTTGTTGCCTCCGATGCCGCTATGGCCTTTCACCCACTCTAGCTTGGTTTCGGCTCTTCCTGACCTTAGTGTGTCGAGTGTTTGTTTGATTAGGTCTCTGTTTTTTACATTGATCCATCCTTCTGTTTCCCACTTTGTGTGAAATTTAGTAAGGCAATTTATTGCGTACTTTGAGTCTGTTTTTATGATTAGATCTGTGTTAGGGTCTGTTGCTTCAAGTCTTTGTTTTATTGCAAAGAGCTCGGCTGTTTGGTTTGATTGGTCAAATTTTCGTGGTACTCTGATTGCTTCGTTGCGCGTGTCATTTGTTTCGTAGTAGATGCCGCTTCCTGCTATTGCTGTGTCTTGGCTGTTGTTTGTACAGGAGCCGTCAGTGTAGATTGTCGTTGGGTGGGTAGGGTATTGACCTTTTCATTATAATGATGATCGTCTCCTGATCCCGAAACCACTGCACGGCAGTAACGTCACACCGAAAACCGCTACGATTTAACCTGAAGTTCGCTCATGGTGTAAAATCCCAATTCAACCACTGTACTACCTGTTGCCCCAACTGACATACCGCTTTCATATCAGGCGGAGTTCCTCAACCAAAAAAAAACGAAGGTAGAACTTTGCGCAGCAACTTGTACCAAGTCCTGTAAGTGCTGAAACCGAAAGCCGAACGCCTCGACCTTAAAGCTGGTTCTTTTGTTCACAAAATACACACATACAAAGTGCCTATGAGCTCTAAAGAGTGGAATAATAGTTCGTGTTGATTCGTAAAACATACCGCATCACTCAGTTCCCAGAAACCCTGAACTTGTGGCCATCAAGGCCGAAAGCCTCGTTTTGTGAGCTGAAGGACCCGAAGAATGGAGTGGCAGGACTGAGGGTGGATGGAGTCTGCGACGAATAGGTGAGGGTAGGGGAAATTAGGGATGGAGAAGGTTGGTTATCCATGTCGTAGGCGTTCTGGTGTAGACCGACATTGGGCGCGTGTTGAAACTTTGAGTGAAGTTTGTTGCCGATTTCGCGTCTCACAGTCCGTTTCTCAACTGAATCTTGATAATCCCGCTTGTCGTGATCGGGGCTATTTTGGCTCATGACGGCAGTGGCTGCGTGTTGCGGGGTCCGTTGGCCCGTACTCGGGATGCTCATACTGCTGTGGTGCTGATGGCGTTGATGTTGACTTGGAGGGGGTCGGTAGGGGAAAGTGGTGCAACGAACGTGCTGATTATTGTGTTGTTCGCTTATAGAGGCGAGCCGCGGCTGAGTACCAAGGACGGGTGTAGTGAATGTGCGGGGTGTCGAACGAATCGTCTGGTCATTGCACGAGCTATAGTCCCTCGAAGACCCTCTAAGAGTCACATCAGGATCCTCTTCATCGGCATTCTGCATGGATTTGTTTTCGTAACCCCGAGCAGCCGTAGCATGGAACTCGTTCTCGCTCATCATCGGAGTAGACTCCATCTCAGCCAAGGAAGAAGACTGGCCATTCCGGTCCAGTGTATTATTGATTGCATGGGTATGATACCCCCGAGCAGCAGTGGTGGCGTTGACCGAAGCGGCCCCAATTCCATCCTCCCGACGACTCCTCCCACGATGGACTATGTTGAGAGGGGCGGGATGACGCCGCGACTCAGCGTGAGCGTGTATGACGAGCTCCTCTGCAGCGGTGTATCCGGATCCTGTACGGGCTGGTGAAGGGCGCACGGAGTAATCATCGGGGGTATATTGCGAATCATGGGTGTCTAGGTCGTGCAGTTGAGTGTAGGTGTCATAAGCAACAACGGCGGGGCCACGTAGGGAGCCCCCGTTTCCACGTGAATCGTCGAGGGTAATAGGAGTTGAAGGATCGATGCTGCGCGGAATGTACCGAGCATATTGTTGGGCGTAATTTAGATTAACTATTCCAGGTGATGGGATGCGCTGAGCGGGGACATTACTTCCAGGAGCGAGGGAGTAGTCAACCTCAAACACTGGCCGTGACAGTTGAAGAGGAGGGGGCTGGATGCGGTTGGGTGGGAAGTCGTTGTAAGAGTAATCCGTAATAGTGGGTCTCCGGCGTTCTCCAATAATGGGAAGTGTGACTTTTCCAGCCTGCCTAAACTCCTGTCCGCGGAGGTTTAAGAGGGCGGCTTGGGCAATAGTGAGTCTCGAGGCAGAACCGTCTCCCTCTTTAGCGGCACGCTCGGCTCTCTGTAGGCCGCATCAGCCTTACAAGATGCATGAAAAGCGGTATTGGATACTTGCCCTGAGCTCCCGCTGCTCTGCGGTATCAGCAAACCGTACAGAGATACGGCTGCCCGCGTCGTTCCACCCTCTGACCATACGCCCGTGAAGACGCTCTATGATCTCTTCAGCACCAGCTCGGGTTTCCAACCTGAAGAACCATCATTCAGATCGACATTTAGGCGGTAGACACAACACTGTACCTAACGAAAGCAATGATGCGAGGAGGATGGCTCAGCCGAGTTTGAAAGAAGCGGCTGCTGTTGATACGATGGGGAGAGACAAGAGCAGCCAAGGTCTGAGGAACACGTTTAGAAAAGATCCCTCAAGGGTTCTAGGTACTTACCTGTTCGTCAATGCTAAGCGGTAGCCTGTCATACAAACTCGGCAGATGATCGGAAGGAGGTCAAGGTTCACTTACCCCTCAATATACAGGTTCGTGCTCGTCGGGTCGTGCAGACTTTCCATGCGTCGCTTGAAAGAGTCACTGTCATCTCGTTTCGAGTCCCAGGAGCAAAGTGAATTCGTTGAGTCAGAAGTGCTCTGGCCAAAGCTCTGAGCATAGATAGTGCCGGGTATTTTATGAATTTGCTAAGGTCGAAAGTAAACCCGAATGTTATCCCCAACGACAAAAGAGGTTACCTTCGAAAACGTAGGATGCAAGTTCCGATATTTCCTAAGGGAGAGTATACACCTTTCTGCTGCCTCAACGGTTTCAAAGCTGAGGACGAAACGACGTCAGGGTTTTGACACCGAATGATTAGCGGACGAGGACGTACAGGACAAAACCATAACCGCTCTCGCTATCCCTGACGTGCCGGGTAAACGTTCTGACGCTCTTCACCTCGCCAAATGGTGCTGCAAGTGCATACAACTGCTCTTCAGGAAAGTGCGGAGGTAGGCCATTAATATACACGTTCGGGGTTTTATGGGAATCCTCCGAAGATAATGGTTGTTTGAGAATGTCAGAGGCTTTTGAATGTTCTTCAAGCACCCGACGGTCGTCAATCACATACGAAGCTGGCTTTATGTCGTTATGACGATCAGCGGCGTGCAACCTACCGAGATGGACTGGGTCATCTTGGTTTCCAGAAGTCTGGCTCAGGAATTGAAAGCCATGATCAGGAATGGCACGGTTCGATTGGAATGCATGGCCAGTATCGTGTTGAGTTAGCACACCTCGTGTTGCCGAACCCAAAACGCGATCAGACGAAGACTGGTTTGCGGCGAAGGTGGTGTGGGGAGGCTTAAACTCGATGCCAGAAGGCTTGAACTCTACGAGAGGTAACTTCAGTCCTATGCCCATTCGAGGCTTAAAATCGGCACTGGTGGGTTTGAGGCCACCCGTCAAGCGTGCCGGTTTTGACGCCATGTTGTCAGTCGCAGGTGGTTCTTTAACCAGCGAGGAGGGGGCGTCAGGTCGATGCCGCATATTAGCAGTATCAGGTGAGGCCTGTACTGGCGCACCTGATAAACTAAAGAGTAAGGGCTTGCCTTCCACACTTGTCAACCTGTACTGACGTACCGTGATTGCCGCTTACTTGACCTTCCGTTGAAAGCTTAACGGACTCTCCCTGCTGGCCGGTAGCCAGAGTTCCGCCTCCATGAATCGTTGAGTCATCGAGCCTTCCGGGGTTTTGATCGACCAATGTTTTCGCCGAGTGTTCACTACTAATCCATCCCTCGTCATCCTCTCGTTCATTCCTACGACGCGCATTGAGGTCGGTCTCCACGAGTTGGGCGAGAGGACCATCTAGAGTATATTAGTCTAGAGGTGCAGAGGATGACATTAGTCCATACCTTCAGTCGGACCGGCTCGAGGAGCAGTAGGCAAATTGGGTGACCTTGGCCCAGCCTCCCTCGAGGATTCTGGTTCTGGGACAGTGTTTAGGTAGTGCAACCTGAGGTCGATAAACATAACTCACCATTGAAAGAATTATGCCTAACACTGTTCAATAGCATGGCCGAACCGTCCAAGGTATGGCCCTCCAGGTAAATTTCGACGTCAGAGTTTGAACAGTCGGAAGTCGGGTCAGATAGGCCGGAACTGCCTGCAGCGCTCTCTGTCTCTGTAATACCCTCATCGGATTCGGTTCTCAGGCTGCCAGCTTCTGTTGAGCAACGCTCAGTTTGGGCCTCAGCATGACCTTCGGGCAGCGGAGGATGATACATCCTACGATCCCCGCACTCAGGCGCGGTACGACATAAATGGTGGCTAGGATTGCCACCGGGGCCTAAGGCCGAATCGGCGGAGCTGGACTCTGAGGATTCTGAAGAAGGACCATCAGGAATTGTCCTTCTTGGTTTGGCACGGTGAGGAGACACGGGAGAACGAGGGAGTGTAGGTGGCTGAGATAGGGGTGCTGGCGTGTGTGTTAACGATCGTTGGATTGCAAGATGGACTCCAAGGCCATCCAACGTTTCTTCAGGTGGGCCGCTGCGACTGGGAACAGTCCCAGAAGAAGGCTGGAGAAAGGTGTTGGGTTGAGTGGCAACCGCGGAAATCGAAGTGCTTTTCTTTCGGGTTTGTTCCGGCGATGTGGACCTCTGGGATTGAGCGGAAGCTTCCAATGGTGTGACGCAGGAAGCTCCAGAACTCGACAAAGGATTTGGGGGACTGGACCCATCTGCTTGTGGACAATTGATGCTGAGAGGATCAATACCTTCGGTTTGTCCTGTATATCGATTGGCGTCAATTAACAATTCTGTCGCAGGATCAAACACTTTCCTTGAGATTCTGGCTGCAAGATGGATTGAGATGAAGTGGAAGGAGGCGAAGAGGAATGAGGGGAGACCGAATGGATGAAGGGGTTGGAATCTGTCATAACTTGAACGAGAGAAGATGGTTTTGTAACCTGAAAGAAAGCGGGAAGCGCCGTGAATGCGATCTTCCAGAAAGCTTGTGCGATACAACAGAAGTAGCAGAATGACAACAGTGTGAAGGTGAAAGGTGGGCCGTGGTAAGGAGATGAAAAGATGTGGGAGAAAGTCCAATAATTGCTGGTAGCGCTTGGAGTACGAAGAATGCAATTGCAAGGTATATGCTGCGATAAAGGAAGAGCGGCGAATAGAATAGCGATAATGATAACTTGCGAAGCTTGCAAAGGAAGGGAACGATTGGACGATGAGCAAAAAAAAAGTGAAACGTAATGGTATGCCTATATGCGTAGGAGAAAACACTTTGAAGTTCGAAAGTGCTTTGAGAAGCGAACTATTGGGTGCGTTGAAACAAAGCCAACGGATTTTAGGATACGGGTTAAAGAAGAGGAGTGCAAGGTCAAAAATGGTGTTTGTGGCGTCAAGGGGATCAGACGGAAGTAGACTTAGTCCTCGAGATAACTTCCCAGAACCTCGCCCCGGGAAGCAGGGGGCGAAACGAAGGTTATCAGTGAGTATATGCACTCGAGGCGGGTCGTGATCACCGAGAACGCACTCCAGGTAATAGGGAAGGAGGACGAAGGCCGTAGAAGGGTAGATAATAGGCTTTGGAAAGCTAGAGCGCCGTACAGAGTGCGTTGGGCAGAGGTTGGACGTGTTGGTGGTAGAGAAGAAAGAGAGAACAAATCGCGTTGGGATAGTTGAAGAGGTTTGTGTTGTGTCCTGTTTGTACAGATGATTGCCCCTCAGATTGAGGAAGCGAGAGCGAAGGAGCAACGACAGGACAGCTGACGACAGCGAAGTGATAAAACACTGTCAAATCATTACATGGCTCAGCTGGGCCAGGTCTCTGTGCCTGTGTGGCTCCCTCAGGTGGGAGAATCCTGAGGGAGAGGGCGTCAGATAGTCCGTTGGAGGGAACAACGTCCTGCGCTCAACCAAAGGGGAAGAGGAAGAGAGAAAGCATAGACAGGCGAGATAAGTGAGTCGCATCCGAGGAGTAAAACAAGAGCCATCAACGTTTAAACGCTCGGAAGCCTGATCCTGCTGAAGAAGCGGATCTTCATCCCAGATATCCAGATAAAACTCGTGCATTCGGATTGCGACCTTCCTTTCATGATGCTAGGAGGCAAGCTGCCGTGTGAAGAACCGCAGACAAGTACCAGCAGAGGAAATACGTGAGCACCAGTTGCTTAGTTCGGAATACAGGCTACAAAAAATTCTGCCAGGCAGTTCATTCGCACCGATACGAGCACCACAACACCTCACAACTGTTGGTTAGCTGACTGCTTCCATGGCCCGCTCCCCCGAGAAGTTAAGGTACGCCTAGTTCATGCCACATCATCATGGCACGATATCGGGGATTCAACCAAGCCCAGGAACAGCAAAATTCATGGCAGCCGCAATTTCCCTGAGAAAGGCAGAAACCCGACTGAACGGCGAAGATACTGTAAAGTAGAACTGGCGTGAAAACATGATATCCATTTGACGGGTGTTGCCGAAGCAAAGTGCAGGCGTGTTGAGTGAGCCTGGGAATTCTTTCTGCTTCGATTTTTCTCTCCTGACTTTTTCTGGTCTCTCGACTGCCCACGCTCTTTGTGCGTTGTCTTGCTCGTCTCGTCGTCTTGTCATCTTATTTTCCTATCCCTCTGCCAGTCACCATGCTTTCTCTGGTCCGCTTCGCCCTCGCCACCTCCCTCGCAGGTATCGCCGCTGCCCAAGGCGGCCTCCAAATCACCAACCCTTCAGCCAGCTCGTGGTGGGGTAAGTCGTCCGAGCCTTTGATAACATGCGAGTCTCACGTGTACCAGTTGCCCAATCCCAAAACAACCTCGCCTGGACTTGCAAAGATAGCCCTCATGATACGTTCACTGTTCTGTATGTCCTCGTTCATCGTCTTCTATCCTTTTCTCACCACCCTTCCTCTTTCAGTATCTCCAACAGCGTATGCTTATTCCATAATTTCAAGGCTCAAAGTCTTACAACATCCCACAGAACCCCGCTATCCTCAGCGCTCCCATCGCTTTTATTTCGGTCCAGAACAATTTTGACTGCTCCAAGCTCATCACTCCAGAACAATCCGACCGGACCCCGGCCACGAATTACCGTATCATCTTCGCCAACCCTCTCAATAGCACCGACGTACGTATCCTGTAACATGTGTGTCCCTCTCTTCACTTTGCTAACGCGTCGGCCTGCCCCCAGATTTTCGCCCAATCCGACGAATTCGAGATCAAGCCACAAGGTTCCGCGTATCCTGCCACAACCTCGGCTGCTGGCGCCTCCGCCACCGGTTCTGGTGCTGCTGCCTCAGCTTCTGGTTCTGGCGCCCCTCAACAAAACCCCCAAAAAGGTGGTGCGGCTTCTCTCAAGAGCTTCGGACTAGGTGTCGGTGCCTCCGTTGCCCTTGGTTTGGCCTATCTCATGTAATGGGACCCATTCCCTTCCGTGGATTTTTCTTGGATGCTTGTCGGACCCTTAGTATTTCCGTGTATTTTTGGAATTGTTACAGTTCCGTCCATTCTTTTGATGTTATCCATTTACGCGTCCGCCCCAGGTATTGCTTGTATGTATGCGATTTTAATTGTGCAATCATAGGATGGCCCTCCGTGCCGCGAGATTTTCTAAAGCACTGGCCAACAACATTCCCACCACGGTTCCAATTACCGTTCTTCGCGTCGACAGGCCGGTCTATTTTTATCCTTAGTTCTTGATGGCTAAATTCACGCTGAAGATCAAATGCCACTCGTCTCTCACACTCCGATTCTTGAGACCTTGAGACTCGCATGGACAATCACAAGGACATGGATATTAGTAGAACACTACTAACCATCAGGGTATACATGTATAAGACTACGTCTCAAGCTGGGGTATCACAATGCCCGCTGTCCCCGATTAGACGCCCAACCGGACAACGAGAGAGCCTCAACTCAAACCTGCTCCTCATTAATCGTATCCAGTACTGGCACGCTCCCTCTCGTCGTCCCATTCATCTCGCCTACAGTGTTCCCCGTCAAAATGGTATCAAGTTCGATCACATCCCTCTGCGTCTCTTCCGTCTCCCTGGTACCGGTCCCATACGTCGTACGTTGCGTAGACCAAATCCCAAGATCCGCCGTCTCGTGTAGATTCAACATGAGGCGCGACATCATCGTCACCGAGATGCTGAAAATACCGTGTCAAAGGTTAACAAACAAGTACTTTGGCAGGTAGTATCCCCCCAAAGTCCGCACCTACTAGCAAAAGTCGAGAGAGATCCCCGTAAAAAGGGCTATATTCGATGAGTTGATGATATGCTGGTTGTAAATCCAAATCAACCTACACCGCCGAACTACACCATAAATAAACCCGTCAATGGCTTGATCGTCCATAAAGCGGAGGAAAGAGTAAATACAAGGCACTCACATAAAAAGTCAAAATATTCGACAAATTCGCAAGCGCCATCACACTGCCGAGAACACAATAAGCAAACCATCC
This sequence comes from Podaxis sp. AQ795752, assembly GCA_018524425.1. NCBI lineage: Eukaryota > Fungi > Basidiomycota > Agaricomycetes > Agaricales > Agaricaceae > Podaxis > Podaxis sp. AQ795752. The sequence goes on along the minus strand of JAEUWK010001570.1, from coordinate 73,500 downwards.
ACCTTCACCACGCACGGTCCGCAGTGCACCCCACAGACAACGGCGAAACCAGTTCATCAAGGCAATACTCACGCGAAGTATACAGCACCTGCCAAACAGAAGGTTATTTCAGTCCATGGCTCTCTGCACCCGGTGACGACAGAAGCTATCAAGAAACTCACCATCACGAAATACCAGTGTCACGAGTGGTGGTAAACTCCTACTCGTAGTGACATACTCCCTGCTCGTCGACCAAGTCTTGTACAGCGTCAACCCGAATATCATCGAATCATACAGGAAGAGCGCTTCCCAAGCTGCCGCCAAACCTATAACCCCCGCATATCGTCAAAGTTAGACCTCCATCAGTGCTGATTCCGAGGCTCCTGTCTCGAGAACCAAAGATAAACGGAGAACACCTACGTATAGCTCTGATTGATAGAAAGAAGAGGCAAATCATTGGGGGAACAAATAGCATATCAGGGATTGATCAAGAAACGTACGTGATCCTGCTCAACCCAATGTGGCACCCACCCCCGAGCCCGCTGGCAGCGTTCTTCTGATCGAATAATGACCACTGCTCAACACCGAGCGCAAAGTTTAGTCGTGTATCAAATGCATTAAGGAAGCAGGCCGTGTGGCGAAATCGCAGGGTAAGTGACGGGACAGAGGGGGGGACAGATAGGACAGGTCGTACACATGCAACGGTTGCCAATATTGCACCACACGCCAACATGAACACCAATATCCGCAATGAGCATTCGTATAATGCGTATATTCGAAGTGTCAGAAAGTCTATAAAGTATTTTGGATCAGCCTCGCGCGAGTCCTCGGGAACTTACTCACAACAAATGAGAACTTGCGTGATCACGAGCAGAAGTTGTCGAAAAGTATTATAACGCTTGCAACTGCCATTCAAGACGACGTCAGAGCAAGTTTAAATCATGCCACTAGATAAAATCACACATACCTCTACGCCCTTTGGGTTGGTGCTCCATTAACATCTTTTGAATTTACGCAATGGTGCTCACCCGCAAAGGTATATCCATAAACCCCAATATCGATACCACCAAGTTTCCGAAGAAAGAGAAATATCGGTTTAAGAAAAAATAATACGAACTATGGCTCTTCGGTCTCCGCCATAGATACTCAATCTCATATCCTACATTCACAAACGTCGCCATCAGGACCACCGACACCAGAAAAAAAAAAAAAAACAACGCACGTGAAGTAATCAAATGGTCATAATACAAAACAGCTGCAATTCACCAGTGCCACGTATTCAGAAACGCCAGCTAGAGCAAACAATAACATTGACAGACTGACAAATCGCCACGAAATGGAATACATTGTGAAGCACTCTGTCATGGGCATGGGGCGTATATCCGTCAACTCCGAGCATTACACCAGTTATCAATTTCAAATCAAACACAACGTACATTTCATAAGCGATATCTTGCGTTTTTGGTGGCTGGCCGTCCAACATGGCATGAGAAAGCAGGGTGAAGAGGACCAACCAGAGCTAGGTGGAAGGAAGGCTGTGTCGGCCCCGGTGATGTGGAAATACCAAAGAAGCAGAGAAGCAGAGAAGCAGACCAGCGAAGTCTGTCCTGCCAAAAATGTAGCGGGACTTGCCACACAATTACTAGTAACCCGAAATCTTGAGAGTGTGAGAAGATATTTACAAAATACCGAAACCCCGAGCGCGCCGAAACGGTGAGGTAGTATAGTACCATCGCTGAGAGGGACATGGTCCTTGTTTGATGGATCACTTGCCATATATGAAGCTGTACATGGGGTCCTGGAACCGCGTGACAGAGTATTCAGTAAATACATGGCTTGTGAGGCACAGTGGTGAGATTCTCTGGAGTTTGCGATCAGCTCATGCACTATGGTACGCTGAACTTGTGTTCAATTGTACGCAGAGTGACCAGCAAGCTATGCCAGCCGCCCAGATGGGAACAAGCCCACTTTCCCATGACTTCTCCAGTTCTGACAAAGAATATGCTGTGGAGGGTCCAGATGGGAATAGTCTCTACGAACCATCTCACGTCCGGCGTTAGCGTCTTATCCACTCACACTAGATTACCTGCAATAATTTCTATCCTAAGTTAATATAATATATATTCTCAATCAGCAAGTGCAGTGTCGAGTGCTTGATCAATGCCAGTAAATGGAATACTCCCTCATTATAATACTACATTGCTCTTTATCCATTGGCACGCTTGTCAGAGAACATCATGTTATTCATACAATCTCGATGCTTCAATTTAGAAAATGATTATTTGAGTACGAAGTAAAATATAATAAGTACTTAATACTGAAGAGTAAGGAGAGTGTAGAGAGAAATCAGCAAAAGGACCCCGGCAGGACTATGTGCCAATGCGAGCATTGCACAGAGTTTGCACCCCACCAAGTTACCAGGTGCACCCCTTGCACTGCTCACCATGCAGCCTTAGCAGGCGTAGTCGAGCAGAATTTTGAATAATTTCCTTCATACAGTAAAGGTGTGACAGGCTGCAGGGAACATCAGGACCCGATCAACATTCAATCCATGAAAGTTAGACCATGTACTCTCGGCGACGGTACGCGATTCAATTGGCTAGGCTATGGCGAACCCAAGGGAGTGAATCAGCCATGAGGTCTGAGGCTCAGGTGGGTCGGATTTAGAGAGGCGTTGTCTTAACGATTGACAGGAGGAACTCATGTAACCGACTGATTCTGATGTTCAAATCAAAACTTGGCGAATCTCGGAGTGAAAACACTTCTGTCGGCTCGGTGTCCATGTTGGTTGCCAGCCGACAACACGCAGCTTCGTCCGAGTACCTCGATAAGTACCTCGATAAGGACGTCGCTTTGGGCCGTGGTGGCATAAGGCACTTCTATGTAGTGCAGGATGCGTGGTCAGCCGAATCTTGGTTCATACCCGTCGCCCAACGGACTCACCCATACTATTTCCACTATATCAGAAGTTTGCATCAATACGATTGAGCTAATGCAAGCTAGAGAGCTTGACAGGTTGACGGAAATCTCTGCGGGTGAGTTGTACTTGATGCATGGCTGCTTCTGTGGGCAACTTCATAAGATGACAACATTGAGAGAGGCAAGCTTCCACCCTAGGCAAGTATCCGACGAGTATGACTTGGAAATCAGAACGCCAACCAGATCTCGTATTGGGTAAATGGAGAATTAGAGACCTACCAGGTTGCCAGCATGTAGATATCCTACGTCGTCAATGAAGAGGTCCGTGATACATAATGGAGTAGGAAACAGCGTCACTGGACTTTTCCGCGTCCCGCCCGCACAAGGAGCAGCTGGCGTGGTGTCACGATGGCGCCATATATTGGCAACGCTCACAGTGTCTGTTCACGCCAGAGTTGGCCCTAGTACAGCTCTGAGACGAGCTGGACACCCCGATTACAGAGAATTTGGCTCAACGTACACTTGACGCGACATCACACAAGGCCTTGGCCAGGTGGACCCCCTCGACTGTCAGCATGTTTCGTCCTGGTTAGCACTACAGATGACTGGGGGGGTTTCTCTTACCAAAAGCGACGCGGAGATGAGGGTGGTGCATCGATAAAGATCCCAGGTAAAAGTGGATCTCTCACTGTGCTCGTGAGGAATGTTCGCCTTATCTCCAGGCTTCTATGCCTTCGTTATCTGTGGAGCAGAACTACTAATAACGACTATAGAGTGCGGGCGAACGTGACGAAAATAGGTTAGCCATATAGGCGACTTTTTTGCATGCTTGTGGATCTGTAAACCTCATTCGTATTCTTACCGAGACCACGATTGGGGAGCTAGACATATCGCAACCTTTGCTTCCAATTGGAGGCATGAAACATGCGAAAAGTAATACTAAATTCCAGAAAATTCAAATACACAGAAGGCGATCCAAGCTATCCAAAGTATAACAAAAAATCCTAGGAGGTTGTGGGATCCTTCTGGAAGACCCAACGCGAAACACCGTCTTCCTGCAGAGCATAGACACGCCTCAGTGTATACCCTCTGTTCTTGGGTAGCCAGGTACCCCACATATACCAGTATGCGATACCGACAATTGAGACTGCAAAAGCAGCGACAGAGTGAGACTAAATATTTATTGATCAGTGCCTCACCCTCGGAATGAAGCCTGGGGAGCCTCACCCAGTACGGCAGCCTCTCATACGTTCTAGATCCTGGTGCCGGTGGCATAAATGGAACGATGATAAGGAAGAGGTTGGAGATGAAGAACAGTATCACCACTATTTTGGATGTCCTAAATGGAGGATCCCACTTCCATGCTGCTTGATATGACCGAGTGTGCAAGAGTAACAACCCGAGTGCGACAAGAACATTAATGAGGGCCAAGCAGTACGATGATACTACCGGAGCAAGACTTCGTTAGCCTTCGATGAGCAAATATTCGGCTACTTACGGCTGATCAGGAAAAAGTATGCATCGCCTGGTGGTACGGCCAGTAAGAAGATTGTAGAGATCGTATATTGCAGGAATAGGCCAGGGAGTGGTGCATTGAACGGTTTATTGCTTGCGAAGAACGAGGCGTACGGAAGTATTCCCTCTCTTCCCAGCTCCTGAATAACTGACACAAATATGAGGTTATGCATTTGTGGACTCGAAGTTCACATTACCTCTGCCTTGAGAGAACTGCCCAGCAAGGAGATTGCCCAAGGTAGACAGGGATATGAATGTACTCAACGCCTGGACATCGGTGTTATATTTCAATATATGGGATCACTTTGAACTTACCCTCTCTGTAGTGGGTCCGTAGAGATTACGGAAGTATAAGGCCCTAGATGAGTTTGTTCAAGTGTATGTAACATAAAATATGACACGGCCCATACGCGATAATCCTCCGACTGCTCAATACATCGTTCTTCGATACGACGGCGAAGTACGCTATATTTATCAGTATGTATACAGCACTTACACCAAACATGGCGATCGGGGCTGCACGTTTAATTGTCCGCACAGGGTCCTTTATCTCAGAGAGTGCATAATTGGCGTTGGAGTAGCCAATGAATGACCTGGAAATCGGGTACGTTGAGACCTGTTCGTCAAAATAAGAAACCTGATCGGTCATCTTACCATATGACACCATATAAACCAGCCACAAAAGCGTTTGCACCGGTACCCGAACCCTCCCAGAACCTATCCCATTCGTAGTTTTGCGGCTTCTCGTAATCGTCACGCACTTGAAACCCGGGCACGCCCAAGAGCGAGAGGATGCCAGAACCAGCAATTGCGGTGAGGACGAGGAGTTTGAATAGCCCCAAAGTATTCTGTAACCATAAGCCCCATCTAAGAGCTGTTCCGTGGATGAAGCAAATGAATGTCAAGCAAGCGAATGCGACCAGACGAGTATTAAACCATGTTGGATTGATTGCTGCCGCATGTAAAAGATCTGATGAATGGAATAATCAATGAGCGCGGCGGTTGGGATCATGCGATTACGTTCGTACATTCACTGAAAACAACACTATTGGCAGTTGCCGTTCCCTATTACAGATGGAAGAAGTGGTGTGGGTTATAGGAGAGACCATCTGGGCTTCGAAAGGTACCGTGATCATGGCATAAACGCTGAAGACACATGTAACCAGGAACTTCGGACGCCGGTAAATGAATTCGAGATAATTTTTCTCTCCTCCACTTCTTGGAAGGCCCTGTGTTGAAGATAGGTTGATGCCAGCCGTTAGGCCGGTATTGTCAAGAAAATGCCGCTTACTGTGCCGAGTTCGATATACACCGCGGTTCCCATAGCGGCTATCAGGGAACCCACGACCCACATTATCAGTGTAACTCCGACACTGCCTGCAGAACGCAGGATATTGCTTGGAGTGGCATATATCCTATTATTGTCTGACGTTTAGGACGGTATGTACTGGAGAAAAATACACCTACCCTGTTCCTATTACCCTGTTGAAGATCAAGAACCCGGCGCTTAAAACACCTAAAATAACGGATTCAACGACATCAAGTATGGCTGAGAACACCCAACAAACCAAGTTGACGCCTATGGCGCGGAACATTATCAAACGACTCTCCGCTCTGAAGTCACAGGTTGCCAGCAAAACAAGGGCGGACGTTTGGACATGGCATATGACGTAGGTCGATAGAGCACATACATGTCGTTCTAGAGTATCAGTCAAGCTGGAGCCATATTCGGGTTGAACATTCAATAATGGATCATGTTCTGTGTGGTGAGTATTTTGATCGGCCATAGTCGTGGAAACAATGCCTAGACGCTAGGCAGATCCAGTTAAAAGTCGACACCAAGAACCGAGAGATGCACGTGTCAGTTCGGATATCGCGAGAGACCGCGAGTAACACCTGAGTCCTGAACAACCGCCCCGAACGGGCCGGGCTATGATACATATATAGGAGACATGATCCATGAGAGACGAACTTCGAAAACCAGCCATCGCGGCCCTGTTAGGACATGGTAGCTGCGATGCATTGGGCATGATCAGCCTTGGAGAAAGCGTTCCTATTCGCTCCATAATAGACGATCGAACGTCGTACACAATATATTTACATAAAAATCCTATGCTGACTATCCAGCGACTTTTGACAATCCTTCAACGAAGCTGCTAACATTAGTGAACCACCACAATCTTGGATGACAATGTTCCTGAAAAGTGACCCGCTCCCGGACCCGACTTCCTCGATCTCACGCACTGCATCCACTCTCTCAACAACTTCACCTGATCTTCTGTTCAGAGCTCAATCAGCTTGCCAGCAAATGAAATCTACGTACCGAGGACGACGTGGGCGCCGTCAGGCCAGCTGGTAACAATTGTCGTGAGGAAGAACTGAGAACCGTTGATATTCATTCCAACATTAGCCGTGGACAGAATGCCAGGCATGTCGAGCTCAGGGCGGAAGTTCTCGTCTATAATTTTACCTGGATTCAACAAACCCAAAACGTATATTACCTCGAGGTAGTACAAACCTTCAAACTTCTCTCCGTAAATGGATTTACCACCAGTGCCATTACTCTTGTGAAATCGCCACCTTGGAGCATAAATCGTTCGGTGGAAACGACTTCCCTTGCGTCCGAAACTGTTTTGGTCAGTAGCCAACTCACGGAAGTTCCTAGCAGCCTGAGGAATAATGCCGTCGAACGGCTTAAAAACGATGCGGCCGAGCGGTCAACCATCGGAAGTGATATCGAACCATCCAACCCCAGCTCGAATCAGCAACGTAGACTCGCATTAGAACGAACGTACAAAGACGTCTGCCATTAATGGGAGATATGGATGCAAACTTTGACGAGTTGTTCCATTTATATCATATATATCAGATAACGTAGCCACGTTTGTTGAATATGGTCAAATCCGACGATTTGGTTCACCCGAAATTTTGGACTTAAGGGGTTGCGTGAACACTCCACAGAAGGTGCCAGATTTGTCATCTTGATCGATGATAGAGAGATTCTACGAATAGCAGAAATTGCAAGGTCGGGCCTCATTTGGGGGTCTTGCATTCTCACAGATAACACACTGGGCGCAGAAGTAAAGCTTGATGCTCTTGGACTGATCGTCTAACTAATCCCGCAGGGCCCCACGAACGTTTGATAGATTGATCAACCAAGTTGAAGGTTGAGCATACTAGACAAGAGACCGACGAAACACTACTCCGCAAGTTTCAATATACTTAGTCATAACCATACGAACTACATGCAATCGTCCGCTCTTAAACAGTGCCGGACTTGGCGATGGTGACCTTTGCAGAGGGCTTGCCAGATTGCGAACCAAGTGCCTCGACTTTCTTTACAACATCCATGCCTTCGACAACCTCACCTACAGATTCCGAATAAGCTCAGGAAGGACAGATTGCAAGAATCGTATCGTACCGAAAACGACGTGAGCGCCATCAAGCCAGCTGGTAACAACGGTTGTAATGAAGAACTGGGAGCCGTTGGTGTTCTTGCCAGCATTGGCCATGGAAAGGATGCCGGGCTTAGTGTGCTTAAGTTGGAAATTTTCATCTGTGATAATCAAAAATGAGAGACTTGAGTGGCGCTCGTGTGGCTGCGAAGACAAACCTTCGAATTTCTCCCCATAGATGGATTTGCCACCAGTGCCATTTCCCCTGGTGAAATCGCCGCCTTGAAGCATGAATCCCGGAATTATACGATGGAAAGAGGATCCCTCGTAGCCAAAGCCATTTTGCCCGGTCGCAAGCTCACGGAAGTTTCTAGCGGTTTTGGGAACGACATTATCAAAGAGCTTGAAGACGATGCGACCAGCGGGCTGGTTGTTAATCGCGATATCGAACTACAACCGGATAATCAGGGATGCAAGGCCAGGACAGATGAGAAAGGGACCGTACGAAAACGTTAGACATGGCGGGATATGGAGACGGAATGACGATGGACGATAGATATGAAGTACTTTTTCAAGTCTACATAGGAGGCTCGGCGATTACCGACACATATCAGGTGCATTAACATCATGATTATCTCATCAAAGCACATGGTGCCTCTCCGACATGGGAAGGTAGTGACCACAGCGATTGCATCAGCCTGTTTGTTAGCGGAGCAGCCGAGGTCGTCGTGGGCTTGTCCTTTCGTCTTTTCGTCTTCTTAATGCCACCCCAATGATATCATCGGAACCCCGATTGCTAATTAGTACGTGGAGCGCTTCCTTGGATGGATGTCAGCCTGTGTGAATTTCATCGAGAAGAAGGGTGCAAATTAAACTTAGCTCGGCGGGTATGTATGGGGGATCACCTGAACAAGTTCTTTGATTCACATCGGTCGTCAGTGCCTCAAGCGTCCCAGGCAGCTGGGGGCTCCCGATCCAAAACCGAATTAACGGCACCCACAAAATCGAGTAGGATCGCTTGTCTCGGAAAAGTATAAAGGGGCTTGTTGATGATCAATATGCTGACAATGAAAGTATAGTACAGGATGGGTAAAGTCGACAAGAGAACTATGAGGCCGATCAGCAACCACAGGTGAATCAAGCAAGAGGACACAAGAACTCACATCAGAAATAAATAAATATTAAAATCAGAACCCAAAGACTCGATTCAACAGACTTGGTCTAGAGCGGACTAAGGAGCCTGAGGCATCATCTTCGTACTGAATCTTCACTCCACCATGTTTTGCCTCGATAATAATCTCATCCCCGAACCAGTCTTTGCGTGATTCCGCCCATCTCGAGAAGTCGCCTACAAAACAGTGCCGCACATGGTTCGCCTCTCCAAACGTCGTCAGATGCTGATTAATTCCGTCCGAGAACTTCACAGAGCCGTGACGAAGGGATATCATGATTGGCCCTTGAAATGAACGAGGCAGCCGTAGCGCAATGTTGCCGTTGGCCGAGTGTGCAATTAGTTGAAACGGATGCCGAGGCTCCTGGCCGTGCTGCACTCAATGCTTGGTAAGACACCATGGGTGACCAGTCAGAAAGTAATGACGTACTATTCGTGCTGAAATACCGCCGTGGGTCGACCGCATGAACATGCGGACCTTGCACTTTTCATTCCCGAAGCTTGGCACAATGTTAATGCTGGCGTAAATCGAACCATGTGTCGACTCAAGCCTCAAGTGTTTTCTGGTATCGGGCGTTTCTCCTGGCGAGAGGGGGGGCAACAGGAATGCAGGCACATAGAGTGTCGGGTCTATCGTAATGTTTTCGCGAAGTGTATCGTGCAACCGTGTCACAGAAACAAAATTTGTGGGATTGCCACTTCCTTGCGGCAACGATCGACTCGAGGTGGCCTCTTGGAGAGAGGCATAAGTCGGTGGAGGTTCTTGCTGTATAATCAAACGACTCGTCGGTCTATACAAGTGCATTTTGGAGAAACGCACGCGGCACTCACATGGACTTGCTCTTCCGCCAACCGTCGCACTTCAACTGCTTCAATCTGTTTGTCGTCAAGAAGGATCATTATTATAAGTACTGAGTGTTGAGGCTCCTCCGGCTGCTATTCATAACAGTCGACTAGAATGCTCACGCGAAGTAGGAGTCCGATAGAATGTAGTGGGTGAAAGTCAAGAACGACGTGTGTTCCCATCACGACACCATTCAGTGACTGGACAGCCTCAAAGTCGTGACCACTTTTTCAAGCGCCCATATCATTCCCGCCATTCCATCGCTGTTCCTTTCAATGATCCTCGTCCCAGAAAAATCAGTTTCATGTATGACTCTTGCAATCTGAAACCACGCCTTCGAACAAAAGCGCAAATTCGGAGGAGATAGGCAAGCCATCATTTATATTGTCATATAATATACAGGGATGGGTATTCGACATGGATTTTACCTTTCTCAAGCCTTAGCCCATGTGGAGCTGAGCTTTTTTCTCGCCTCTGCTCCTTCCTGGGGAGTAGCCAAAACGAAATCAAAATGCAGAACATGATGAGGTTTCGCCTGAGGGAATCCGCGGGCCTTTGTCACCTCAACATCCTCAACGTATTCCAAGTCCTAGCCGGTTATCAGATGAAGTGCGTGAGATAGCATGGGATGGATGATCTTACCACAGCAAGGGATGACTTGACACCGAAGACGGCATCGCTACCAAGGAATTTGTCGCCCTTCAGGTATAGCGCGGTTGTCAACGTTTCGAACCCTTCAGCCTGAAAATACATTATTCATCGTGGTCAGTAGATTGTTGCTGTCATGATACATACCTTGATCATTGCATGAAGATGTGCAGGCCGGTAAATATGGCGGTTCAAGTGTTGGATCATGTTCCCGACAGGACCATCACCAGGGATGGGATACGCGACCGGCCTGATTAAAGACATGCTTAGAGAACTAGAGCACGTCAGACATTGCAGAGGGTATGAAACGTACACCACAGCCCGGTAAGAATAAGTACCATCTGCTTTGACGTGAATCCTACCTCGACACTCAGGTCCATCGCGGTTGGGGTACTCGGGCAGACAGTGAGTCCGAAAGTTTGATTGGAGAGACAATGTTGCTTACTTGGTTATCATACAAACCATGGCCGTCCGTCTCCCATGTTTCGATAATGGCTCCAGCGATAGGATTGCCCTTGGTGTCAGTGACCTTTCCGTAAACATACAAATAGTCGCCCTTGCCCTCGGAGGCAATAGAGCCACCAGACTCGACTAAGAAACTGTCTCAGAAAATGCTTCTGAAAAAGAACCATCAAGGGCGATACCGTCATGAGCGTCTTCCGTGAAGAAAGGTCCAAGAACGGTCGCTTCGGTAGCTCCCGGAGGTTTCGCATTGTTAATGATGTCGACGAGGGTGGAGATGCCCAGAGTGTCGGAAAGGAGGATAAATTCTGGGCACATGTTCAATAAAGTGTTCTGGAAGGATGATCTGTTCGCCTTACCCTGGCGTAAATCGCTGCATTTCTTTCCGGTCTCGGTCAGGAAGTTGATGGCCGTCCTGATAGAACGATCAGCTTGATAAGGCCAAAGAGGAGTAGGTTAGCGTACATCCACTCCTCGGTGGTAAGGTTGGTCTCCCTCACGAAATCGTGAATGTGTTGGACCTTAACAATGCTTAAACATCTCCAGCAGGTCACTCAGCATTACTTAGCTTACCAATGATTTAAAAATGAACTTCGTTCTCTCGTTGGGACCTGTTATCAACACATGAAGCTGGAAACAGGAAGAGACCTTGTTCAAAGTACGCACAGGCAGAGTTAATTAGGTGGACATTTTCCGTAATAGTCGATGCAGTCATGTTCATCACATTGGGAAGCTTGGACGTGTCAATGTTAATGTTGGACCGAGCGTTGGACTGAGCCATGATGAGGGTGAGGATTGCGGGGGGGACAGAGCTCGGGTTGATGCAAAAGCCATTTATAACACTCTGAGGTTCAGCAACCTACACCTCTAGGGAAGAGTTGTTGTGTAATCCACAATCACTTGTGTCGGCAGAAGCATTCTGAGTGTGAGAAATGGTGACTGAAAAAGAAAAAGATTCTCAGAGCCGCACACCAGTTGAGCGATTTGTCGTTTCTCGTGATCGTGAGGAGGGAGTGGTGGCTGGAAAAGGAAAATGAATAAAGATCTTCCGCTCGAAGTCGTCGACTGCTTATACAAAGATACAGTAAGCTTGAAGTGGGTGGTGACGGTATCGGCTTTGAAATCCCTTATTTCTCAATTGTTTTCGGTCTTTTCAGGAAGAAACTAGTCAATTTTGGGGAAGATGTTCTGGAGACCCAGGTATGTCTGCTCTTTGCTCTACTAGTATGCTGATACATGGGAGCAGGGGAGAGGAAGCTTCATGTAATGATGTCGCACTTACTCCTAAGCAGTTTTGGCCGAATCAACTCTCTAAATATTATTTGCTCAATATCTTAGATTCCAAGTACAGATAGGAACCCGTGATTTCAAGTCAACAATCCTCATCTGAGCTTCATCAACGTTTCAAGTCTTGATTGTATATTTAGTGTCGATCCAGGCTCTATAAGAAAGGAAAGAGGTGGACAGCTTCGCTGACACTTTGCAATACAGGACTGGGGTGCATGATCCTTGTCGAGTGCTGCACTGCCATTGTTGTCGATGACAAGGTGTTCTCACGCCCCAACACTGGCATTGAAGACACTCATCCTTTGTCTCTGGGTGGACACACAGACATTCACGCATCTTTGGGAGGTATCTGTGGATGTCGATTACCTGTTCGTAGTCAGGTAGGACTCACGAGGGAAGCTCAGAAATACTTTGATCTGGCTCAATCGGGAACATCACTGCAGACATAGCCTCAACCTTCCTCCGCCACTGCCCTGTACCGACGTATCCAGGTCAGTGTCTTAAGTACAAACACCTGGGGTGTAACAATACCTCACACCTTTTCTAGCTCGTCTCCGTAGGCCAGCCGGTTGATGACGATGTCGACTAGCCCTCACCCCGCCAAGTCATGGGAATTCAAACTCCTGCGGACCCGCATCAAAGAGCGCGTCTTATCGTCTACGCTAGTTAGAGGGTTTCGATCCATTTCAAAATGGAAAGAAAAGCAGGCTTTTGTGAATGATCTTGCGCATGCTTCTCAGGTTTCGCTCAGCGGGGAATTTCAGGTGTGTCTCGCTAGCCAGACGAATGTATTATTTCTCATGATGTACTACAGAGCACATTCCACCCACCGCCATATCTTGAGGTTCCTTTACTCCCATCACACAGGCCCGTCTCACTGAACTTGGATTCTACCGAGAACGATGGGCAAGAGGCACTACCAGAGGCAGACATGACGAGACCCGTTTCGATATATGGGCACTCGCGCGTCTATGATAATTCATTTGAAGACCTCTTTGTTTCTAATGAATCGCTTCCGCCCTTTCCGGCGGACCCTGTGACGGAGATCGTTGATCTCATCCGCATGGCGGCCTCTCTACTCTATAAGGAGATGCAGCTAGTCCTCATCTCTGAGGCACAGAGTGGAAGATTCTCAACGTCGAGGGGAGATACATGGCTGCGTCTCGGTCAGCTGCATCGGCTGGTCAGCTCATGGCCGGATGAGACACTTTCTGCAACAGAAGGCATCAAATCTTTCGGACAGTCTCTGAACGACGGGACGATTCTTTGCGAGTACGTGGCCGTTTTGATCTGCACCAATTCAATAGTGTTGATTGCTTGGAAGATACTTCAACCATCTTTCTCCTGTGCACATCGCCCCTCCTTATTACGGACCCGACAAATCAGGCTGGGCTTTGAACTTGCAGAGATTCATTGCGACTTACGAATCGTCTGAGTTGCCGAGCAGCCGTGAGACACTCTTGGAAGGAAATCCAACCTTCGACGACCTTGGGGCTGAGCAGTTAGCCAGTTACGCTCGGGCTATCATCGCGATTCACGAGAGATTTGGGGAAACAGCTGCATCATTGCTGCAAGCTACACCTTCCCGGTCTCGCACCCCTCGCAGTTCGGTCGCATCCTTCGCTTTACGAGTTAGGGACTCGTCCATGGAGTCTTTAGTGGCCCGGCGGTGTAGTAGCCATCCCGGTAGCCAACTTATCGAGCCGCCCCTTATCCTCGAGTCTATCGACGAAGATGATGATGAACTCGAAGGATCAAATTCGGAGACAGGGATCGACCCTCATGTATTTGATTTGCCAGCACTCAATAGTCTGTCCCACTTGGATCCTCCAAGGTCTACTGAATCCACCCGACCTCCCTCTCCGAATGTCACCTGCCAACTCCCAAAAGAAACGAGGCTCTTTTACAAATGTCTACGGTACATCATGGAAGATGAGGAGAGGTATCGAGAAATGCTGAACACAAAAGGGCCCGATGCCCAAGGGCTTCTTGATTTTTTCCAGCATGTATGTCGATGAACTTTCGGTGATCCAGCGGCACCAAGCGCTGACGTTGATGTACAGTTACTAGATCTTCCCCAGATCACGGGTCCTTCGCGAAGCCAAATCCTGGCTGCTTTGATCAAACTTTCGACAACTTCCGGCTTATACCCACAATCTTTCGCTCTCAAATATAGTGACCTTCAGGCTGAGAGGTACCCAGTCACGTCTGGCCACTTCGGGGAGATCTTCCAGGGAGAAGTCGGAGGACAACGCATATGCATCAAGGTTATCAAGCTGTATCAGAAATCACATATAAACGCGGCGTTGAAAGCAAGTCATCGGTTGCATCCTGCTTAATGTGAATATTTACCACGGTAGTAGGTATTTTTGAAAGAAGTCGCAATTTGGGGCCAACTGCGGCATCCGAATCTACTACCCTTCTATGGCGTATATCACCTGAATGATCCCTATGGACGTATTTGTCTTGTATCGCCCTGGATGGAAAATGGCACTATTGTGGATTATCTCCTCGCTCATCCCGATGTGAATCGTTTACTCTTGGTCGGTTCCAGCCTTTTCTGACGGTCTTCATTGACTAACTGAGTTCGTTAGATTCGTGACATTGCCCAAGGGCTAGAATTTCTCCACGGAAACAAAATAGTACATGGTGACCTGAAGGGGGTGCGTATCAGCAATTATTGACCCTCGAACTATGACGCTTACCATGATAATGGCAGGTAAATGTCTTGGTGTCGGAAGCTGGGCATGCATGTCTAGCAGATTTTGGTCTTTCGTCTCTAAGAGATATCGAGGAGATCAGATTTTCCATGCTTGAGAGCTCAGGACACCGAGGAGGCACTCCTCGGTGGGAGGCTCCTGAATTGCTGGAAGATTCGGAAGCTGTGATTCATCGGACGCCAGCAAGCGACGTCTATGCCTTCGGGTGTGTATGCTATGAGGTGAGGTCGTTATTATTATCCTCTATCTTACATTTGAGTGACCCAACTGTCTTCGAAATGCAGGTATTTACTGGAAAGATTCCCTTTTACGAGCTCCCGAAAGACTTTATGGTTTACATTAAAGTCTCGAACGGTGAGCGTCCGAATAGACCAGCGAGTGGAACCTCGCCGGTCTGTCAGTGGGGTCTGACAGACAGCATTTGGGATCTTATTACGCAGTGCTGGCGACAATGTCCGGCTGAACGACCAAGCGCCCAAGATATTCTTGGATCGGAACATCTCAAGAGCGTCATAGATACACGACCGCAAGAGCCGGATATCCTTGCGCCATCCAACCTCCGATTATCTGTTCGGGGTTCAACATGAACACCCACCTCAACAAAATGCTGATTTAACAGCCAGCTGATGATACAGCGCTTTCTGCTGCATGCTAACTCTTTCACAAGTGATATTGGGCTGAACTCTTCTATATGTAGATACTATGATGGCGAGCAGTCGTATCAACTGGGCTTCCGCCAAGTCCGTTTCCAAATACTAGAATGGCTTTTTGCTTCCTGCGCTATGTCATGCCGAGGAACTTGGTAGGCCTGTATGCCAGCTGAGAGCCTTGCTGCTGGAAAATAATTTATAAAAGTGTTGCGGGCTTATTTCTTTCTCTATGTATGCCTCGTAATTCGACGGGACTGCATCCAGCAGTGACTTCGCCGCGGAATTAGCTCTGGGAGGTGGCTGTGCGTATGATTTTAGTCGGAGTCAAATCGAAACAGTTTGTCAACCGAAATCTTATTTCCAACCGCAGCGTCGTCTTCCCAATCCTTTGTGGGAGGACGATGAAGGAATCAGACCCGTGGCTATTCAACTATCGCACCATCCCCTTGCACGAGCCCGATTCTGACTCTTCTGACGACGACTCCAAAAAGCAAATAGCCTCTGAAGAATCCCAGTTATGGTCTGAACTTGATATCTCCTCCCGGAGTGACGCAGCGGTTTACAAGCCAAATCCATTTTCTATCGCAAAAATAAATGCTGCTTCACGTTCGCGAGCAATACAAACGCAATCAAACATTACTGTGGGGAAGTCGCTGCCACCACTCGGAAAGGCTGGAACCATTGAGCAGCCGTTCAACGAGATACAGCAGAAAAAGCCGAAGGATCATGTAGCAAAGACTGCTTCACACGGAGGGGGCTCAGCATCTCGTAATAAGCCGTCTCCTCCCATTTTAACCTCTCGGACTAGGTTACCTTTCCCAGCGCGAGACCCGGCTACCCGCCCAGAAGTTGCATCTCCCAACCACATCTCTCACGCGCATACATCGACTAAATGCTCTAGTTTGACCACCGATCCTGACAAGACTCTTGGGAAAATCAAGAAGTTTCCTTCCACCTTAATCTCCCCTCAACAAAGACGTTTCCGCCCCTTGCCCGCGCGTGTTTCGGTCACTCCTTCGCTTGTTGAATCGCAAGTCGACTGGGAGTTGCAGACTTCTTCTAGTTCCCGCCAAGCGGAGACGAAGCTGAATTCTACGACTGCCCGAGGCCATTCAGTCTTGTTCATCTCGAAACGATCCGGAAACACCGCGCCATGTAACGTTATGACTCCTGGAAGGCGTGATGCACTCGCCATGAACTCTGCTATACAGAAATCTGCACTAAATCGTCATGTCACGACCTCTCAAAATAACCCGGGACGGCCTTCGGTCAACCGACCACCATTGCGCAATCTTTCGACGTATACGCCCACACTGACATCTCAAACACCCGAATGTTATGACTTTATTCCAAACTCGGATGAATCGTGGTCGACTCTCCCGCCCCCGAAGAAAAAACTCAAACCAAGGTTTCTCGTTATAATACCGATATACATTTCAACTGACAACCCTTGTTCTCTCTTGAAAGCACCCAGCATATACCCAAGAACAGGAATAGTGGTCCATTCCGCATTCCCAATCTTCAAGCCAACAGCACCATTCATAAATCCGGGATGAGCGCGACGTCCTCTTCGAGGGTCATCACATTCCTACCTCCCCCATTGGTTCTCCCACGTGAGAAGGAGGGACTGGAACGGGCCGAGGATGATAATCAGCAGTTTTCATCGCCCAAGACATCTCCGTGCTCTGGGCGTTCCTTCCCGTTTGGTGACGACGCTGACGTCTTGGTGAATCGCTCCTCGTCTCCCCCTACTTCCGATTCTGTTCCGGCCGACGGTGACATCCACGCTCAATGGGACTATCGTAACATTCGGGAACAGTATTTAAGAGCCGTTGAGAACGTTGAGGAGGTTTGATTGATTTCCGTTATGTATGGAGGCTGCAATCTCAAAACCCTCTTCTTACTAGTAGCACAGGAGGTCCAAACAGCTTATATGGGATCTTCTCGAGCTGCCCAGCTGCTGTTATGTCCATTGTGATGATGATAAGCTGGCCAGTACCGTTAGGATTGTTCAATGGCCTTAGATCCTGTAGCAACCTTATTGCACCAGATTTACCGTTTTCACTGTGTCTTTGATGATAGGCGTCGGGAAGCATAATTTCGGTCGCCATGGTTGTGCTCTGAACCTGGGTGCGATACACAAGGTCGGACCGTCACCCCGCTAAAAACCGGAATCTACCTCAAGGCTCAAGAAATCCCCCTTTTCACTTGCAAGGCGTCACTCCGACGCCAGGGTGACGTCTAAGAGGAGATCATAGTTTGAAATTCTGTACAAATGAAGTTGGCACAGAATGTAGTCCAGCACAACCGCATAGCGATGATACGTTGACGTTGGTTCAACTCGACACTGATACAGACTCCCCCGTCAGGGTCTGAGCCAGCGAGTCCGGAATGACCAACCCTCCAGCACGAGTCCATTGGCATTTCTCGATCCGCTAATCTTGCCTCGAGCTGATGATCCCGTTCGCTGAGTATTACCCACCGAAGCCCAAGCAGTCCCGCAGACTCTAAAATGATCTTGATGATTTCACATCGAGTTTGCACGTCCTTGCATTCCTCAATCCCCTCCACCATCATCACTCACCAAAGCCGAAGCACAAGGTCAACACCGTGAGCCAGAACCTCCCGGAATGGTGCAGCAATGAGTGACAAGCCCACGCGATAAGTTCATCGGAAAAATCCTCATACCGTGTCTTCAGGATGGAATAGAGAGCGGACTCACAAACTGCGGAATCATGTGCGGCATCGGGAAGCGAGGCATCAGGAAAAATTTGAAGCCCTTTGTGGTCATTAATCCCTGCAGAATACGCCTGAGATGAATATTCTTACCCCCTCCTTCGGTTGCGTCGTGGTCTACTAGATATAGATAGGAATCTTTAACAACGATGTTGCTAGCGTTCGAAGGATCATCATTAGAAGAGGTCAGGCTACAATCAAGGGTGGGTTTGGATGATGAGTGCTACGGTCTGAGAGGGTTGGCGACTCTGAATGGGGCTCAATGCTGTTAAAACGTAACGAGGCTTGCTCACGCCAAGACGTTCTCCAAGCTCCGCAACAGCCAACCTACCCATTGGACATATGTATGATACACCCGATCACCACTGTAAGCCCAGAACGTCGGTGGTGGATCATGTTTTCGGACGACCCTGTTTCTGTCATCATAAGGATACAGCAGATACAAAATAAGATCCACATTCTCCATAGCTGCACCCCTTTAATTAGAGTCTTAGACCAGCACTTTGGGACTCAGATGAGCTCCTCACGTTAGTGATGGTGAGGAAACATCTGAGAGTGGGATGTCTGTCAGTGGGAAGGAAAGGTCAGGGTATGTCCTTATTATGACAGCAGTCCCTGGTAGTTCCGAAGCCATTCTGCGCGTGTAACCAATTCACCAGACACGAGAAAATGTGTTGTCTCCTTTCTGTCTCAAAGCACGTGACCTTGATTGGCCATTCGAGAGAACACCATGTTAATTCAACCAGCAGCATCCACCAGGCGTAGGATATCTCTGATGGGGGACTCTTGGATCTGTAGATACTAACGCAGTCATCGGATGGCGGGAGCTTTATGTTCATTATACCTGTAGATACTAACTACACTAGTATCAGTACAGCTGTATGTTCGGTATCTGGTGTGCTCACCTTAGCTACCGGATGGCGGGAACTGAGATATACATGCGTGGATAGTAAACATCGACGCGGTCGTGGCCACGTGTTGCCCAACCGACAGGGACAATGAGGCTAAGTTGGTGGGGGGCTCGTCGACCATACTTAGTCCAGAACAGGACGTTACCTATATGAGATCCCACAGGTACGGAAGTCCAGGAAGTCATGGTCTAACTTTCATCATCAACGAGCCTTATATGGCTTATATCTGGGTATTGGGACGTGATTCCATCACCATCTTCTCTATTACAAGAGTAATGAGCAGTGCTAACTTCTTTTTTTTTTTTAAAAAAAAAAGCTATGCTAGCTTTTTGTGCTGTATGCGATAATAGTCGGATGCCACCGAATAGCGATGATACCTTGATGTTGGTTCAACTCGGTGCTAAGATGGACTTGGTCTGAGCTTCCGAGCCAGAATGATCAACCCTCCAGCATGACTCAATTGGACCCAAGCAGTCCCGCAGACTCCAGAATAATGGGCATAATTTTGTATCTAGGTCCTCACATTCCCCAATCCCCTCCACGATCACTATTCTCCAAAGCCGAAGCACCAGCGGCCAGGTGAGGCGAAGCTTCAACTCCCATAAGAAGGCACGTCCCTCGACACTCAACAGCAGCTCAGCCCCATATGCGCATCATACACATGATTCCGAGGCGCGGGAACTGATGAATTCACAGCCTCCGAATGATTGACGTAGAAGTTAACTCACCACAGAGCAAGCCATTGGTGGCAATGAACACAGTTAACAGCAATGGTAGGCAGTGGACATTTTATTACTGAGATACTGTGTAGTCGGGACCCCTGCAAGCCCCACAATCGAGTCTGGCGTCTTCATCTCCCCTTCACACTTGAAGGACTGCATGGGTAGCTTTCGCTTGCACCTTCGAGCTGTCGTCTCAAACATCTCGGCCAAGTTTCCCACTAGATTTAAACATGCCACAAGAAACCAACCATCTGATTGCGAAACAGCAAATCGTTCCAACGACTATGAGAATGAGAGCGAACTTTTACAACACGGGTCGGATTTTGAAGTAAATATGGTGAGCGTCACCTCCCTGCGATGCGCTTTATAGCACCCAAACACACCAGTCTCAGGCATTACCTGTACATGGAACACGCCTGTGTCTGTTGCACAATTCCGATTTAACCCATGATGTAGCTGTTGAACACGATCTCCAGCCACCAAGGGAGATTGTTGCAGATGCAGTACACGTCACCCTTGGACCGAACTCTTACACAAAATATATATACGACACGGAGACAGACAGTTCTCTTGGTGAGATATGCTTCGCATCTCATGAATCACTGCACGAGGTGATTTCAAGCGTACGCACCAAGGCACCGCCTAAATGGGTATGTAATTTTAGTGGTAGCCTGAAGCATTGAGTCCTGATCATACTGATTAGAAGGATCACCCAAATATCCGATACGCACGTAGCTTTAGCTCATTGGTAAGAGTAGAAGGCAATGATTTGGCGGAAGCGGTTCCGAAGCCCTGGAAGCCGGATATTGACGATGTAGGTCATCGCCAACCGAGTTCTTGGGCATAGCTCATCCATAGTTAGACAGCGGGAAACCCATTCAGCTACCCCGATACACCAAGCTCCAGTTGGATTGATTGGAAAGATTCCCTCGAAGCAATTGAATTGCAATATCCTCCTGTTAACACACCTGATTGGGTTGAGCTGCTAGCGCAGGCTCATAATGTCCGTCACAACCCTTCGTTTCAAACCTTGGTCCCTGGGTCGGCATATCCCAGCTCTACTTGTATTGCGGATGCCCAGTTTAACTCGTGGGTCTCTCGAACACATGGCTGTGCCTCGTCAATTGCCTGCTACAGGGAGTCTGTCGATTTGGACCTGGATGATGGTTCAGGATCAATGCTCTCAGAGGTTGCTAGCTCTGTGGATACAGATGAATTGATTGAAGAATTAGAGCCAGTTGGTGGTGAGCGGAAGGAGATGGAGGAGATGCTCGAAGACATGTTATTGGACAGCTTGAAGTCCTCACCCCTGTCTGCATTGCCCCTCCGAGCCCCAGTGCGCTTTTTGTTCCCTCTCGCAATCTGCTAGCTCATGTCGTGAATGTCGGATAGGAGTTTGAACCTGAGTTCATGGCTTCCCTGTGCCTACCCTCGGTTTCTCCTTTGGCTCTCCGATCTTCCAATAGTGGTGAAGTCATTGCAAGAAATAATCGGGATTATATGAATACCGCTGTTCCCCGCCGTCATCTGCCACTTGTAAACAACAGGGTATGCATGAAGCTCAGATTCTCAGAAATTCAGTGCCTGATTTTTTGCCCAAAGGTATCTCACATTGACCCCTCAGAACGTCCGCCATCATACGCACTGTCTCCCAGTTATCGCTTTTCTCTTTCTGATGCACCGCCGCCATTCCCCTGTCAGGTCACAGATATTGTGGACCTCATACGAATGGCGGCCACTTTACTCCATCAGGAGACACAACCCGTTATCGCCCGGGAATCCTCAGAGGGTCGTCCTCCACCACTGAAGGCACTCACATTTACACGCCTGGCGAAACTTCATCGCCTCGTCCACTCTTGGCCCAATGACACACTCTCGGAAATGGATGGCATTGATGCATTCAGATTTTCTCTTGACGATGGAACTCTCCTCTGCAAGTGAGAAACGTTCTTTAGTACTTCAAAAATGGACCATACTCAGATCAATTCTGATGCACGATTTAGGTTCATTGCGTCATTGTTCCCTTCGAGTATTACCCCTCCTATTTATGATTCCAGTGCAAAGCGAGAAAACATCAGGAAATTCGCTGAAGCATACGAATCAATCAACCTCCCAAGAACAGACCCACTACGGCAGTGCGATGTCAATGAACTTACCCTCGAGGAACTCGCGGCCTATGCTAGAGCAATAGTTTCAATCTACGGCCAATGTGGAGGATTACCTGACTCACAGCACCATCGCCCTGGGCGCCAATCCATGATCAACAGGTCAGTATTGCCCGTTGAGGATGGGGCCGTGCACGTCTCTGGGAAAGACGCTACTAGCCATTCAGCCCCATGCACACCGGATGCCAACCCTCAACTAACCCAGGAAACACTCCACACGGGTCGTCCTCCGGTCTGTGCCGACCTACAGCTCATTGCGGATGAACGTGTTCTCCAAGGGCCACCTAGCCCAGCCCTCCTTACCAACTTTGATACTCAACAACTTCCGGAAGATGAGATGCTTCTATATCAGCAGCTGATTTCGGTTATTCACAATGAGAAGAAATTTCTTCAGCTCATACTCAATGGAAAGGCAGAAATACAGGGTTTCCTCGACTTACTTCAGCATGTGAGCAAGGTCTGGTTTTTGAAGAGTTGGACGCACTAATTCCTTCCTTTTTAGCTCTTAAGTTTTCCTCAGATCATCGATCATGTCCGCAGCCTACTGTTGTCTGTCATGGTCCGATTATCGACAGCATTCAACATTTACCCCAGGTCCTTCATGCTCACCGATGATCCTCAGATCGACAAGGAGCCCGTGGCCTGCGGAAGTTATTCAAATATTCTGAGGGGATACGTTCAAGAGCAACGCATTTGCGTTAAAGTGGTCAGGCTGTACCGCCAGACCCCGAAGGGTGACATCTATCTAAAGGTGTGTGATCAGCCGGCATATATGTAATTCGAGTTGTGGCCAACTCTGAACACCATCAGTCATTCATGAGGGAAATTGTCATCTGGGGACAACTACAGCATCAAAACATTCTCCCCTTTTATGGAGTCTATCATCTTGATAAAGATGAAGGGAGGATCTGCCTGGTTTCGCCTTGGATGGAACATGGTACACTGATTGATTACCTGAAACAGTGTCCAGATGCGAATAGGCTCTTGTTGGCTAGTTTGACATAAGTTATCCGGGAGACCTCTCGCACTGACTTCATTCTAGGTACAAGACGTTGCCACAGGATTAGAGTACCTTCACGGAAAGGGGATAGTACATGGCGACTTGAAGGGCGTAAGTATCATATCCCTCCTTCGTATAAACGAGGCTCAATCCTACTTCTATTCATAGGAGAACGTCCTTGTTACGCTTTGTGGCCGTGCATGCCTGGCAGATTTTGGGCTTGCATCAGTCAACGATGTAGAAGCCACCAGGTCAGTCGTATATGAGACTACGGGTCACAAAGGCGCAACGCCTCGGTGGGAGGCCCCAGAACTGTTGGCCGAACATGGGAAGATCCACCGGACAACAGCAAGCGATATGTATGCCTTTGGAGGCGTCTGTTACCAGGTATGGCCATTTGATAACGACTGAGCGAGGCTTTAACCTCAAGGTATAGATTTTTACAGGCAATCCGCCATTCTATGAGATACCCTCACCTTATGCGATTACGATCAAGATAATGCGCGGGCAGACACCAACACGGCCCAGCCGGAGGTCATCCCTGTCGGCTTGCGATATAACTGATGAAATATGGACTTTTATGGCATCATGCTGGAATCGGGGCCCACAGGATAGGCCATCTGCCAGCAACCTTCTGTCTACGAGGTTATTAGAGGACCTCGAGGACTTGCGCCCCGATCAAGGGGAGATATGGTCCCCATCAAGGTACAAGCTAGCGGCTGCAAATCATAATGCATCAAGGTCACTCCAAGAGCAGTGGTAGAGAACGTAAGTCAACCACTAAAAGGCTATTATCTGATCCTTACCGGTCCATCTACTTTCATCGCTCTTCCCCGGTTTTGCCTCACCTCAAATATTGCAACAAAGTTGCACCGGACTATTCCTCGTAAACGGTTTGAGCTCGGATATCTAATGAAGGTCTGTAACAGAGGGATTAACTTGAGGACAGTCAGAATAAGCTTGTGTACTTGTACTTGTAGCTTCGATTACTCACCATGACCGAAAGAACTTGATGTGACCCGAATACATGAACATTCAGACTCCACATTCTCTGCTTGGATCATTACAAACTCCTTGATCTGCCAGAAAGGAATCGGAAAACGGGTCGACCTGCCGACAAGGATCGCTGCTGCCTCTGCTATCGACTTTTTGTCCGGTTGTTTGACTTATTGTGGACGGAAAGTAAATAAGATGTCCATGTGATTCAACAACGGACAAAAGTATCATTGAAGTGTATATAGACTCAAATTCTGCTTACTTGCTGCCTGTCGCCCTCGGTAAGTCGGCTATCGCACTCTTAATCCCTTCCTTCCAAACACCCAACTCCTTCTCAATATTAACCAAAAGCTTCCTCACCTCCTGTCCAACCTGGCCTCCCTCGTTCTTTCCTCCTCCAAACCCAACCATTAACTCTCCCCTTGCACGTACCAGCGTTTCATAAGCCAGCTTCAGCCTCTGAGGCCCTGAAGGCGGGTATGGTGCCGAACCCGCCAACTGCAGAGTCGTCGCCAGAGGAGAGGGTGAACTATTGTGAGACTGGGAGACCGACTCCTCGACGAGATGTTTCGGAGACGGTTCATCCACGCTGAGTAATTTCCCAAGCTCCGCAACTGCCAACCCGCGTATGGGATGCCCATATGGTAATACTTGATTCAGTCCATTGCACGTCCGTGTCGCAGACCGAATAGCCTCATCCAAGTTTGCCTGAGCCTCGTCAAGAGTTGATTTGGTCTCGGGGCTGAGTTGGCGCTGTTCTTGAATCTGTGGAGAGTTGAGCTCGATGGGGTTTGAATCAAACGGTGAGCGGTAATTCGTGATCAGAAGTGTAGTGTGTAGGCGAGAGAGGGCAAGGAGAGGGTGAGACGATGGAAGGAGACCGGCGGAAGTGAGGATTGGGATGAGGTTTTTGGTTAGTTGGATTGCCTTCTGAGGGTCTTTGAGACCGTAAGTCAGGATGCGTTTGCAATTAACGGATGAGCTCAGGGGACGAACCTGATAATTGAACTCTGGTCGCCTTCTCGAGAGCTTCTTGACCTATCCGAATGGCATCTAACACAGCTTCTGTATCCTTCACAACGGCCTTGCACTTCGTGCAACGCGCGAAGCTGTTCTCTATCAAGACATAAGCACTGATGATTAAAGGAACAAGGCGTACAGCTAACCTCCTGTTGGCAACCAACAAGTCCCACCACATTTCTTCGGACAGTGCATCCCCTCTCGCGGATCGACTGGTGCTCCTCCCTCACGAGGTTTATCACATACCGCACAGTCGCAAGTGAAATGATATGTCTCTTTTAGCGCTGCCTGTCGTTCATGTCGGGGAAGCGTCGAATCTATATAAGAAATCACAACCTGAATTTCGCAAGTTGAATGTAACATAGGGAGGCAAGAGTCGCAAGACGACTGAACCAACCTCTTCATCTGGCGCAATGTCCTTAATTGCGATAACTTCCAGCTTTGGTTGTTCCCTCTTTGGGGTCTGTGGCACACGGGGAAAAACCAGGACGGCATTTGGTTCGCAAGAGTGATTGAAAAGCGCAATCTTGGGGGATATGCAAACACCGATTGGAGTGAGCGTCGGAGAGGTCACTGCAAATGCATTCGTTGTGAACTAGAACTCCTGTTAGCAATTATCTTATGCAACAAAGGCCAGATACAAACGCGAGAAACGAGGTCAACGAGAGCGGCAATAGAATCGATACCGTATGTTGCAAGGTCATTAGAAGATTCGAGTCCCAGGTAGCGGACGAGAGCATGAGCCATGTGAGTATGAAGTTGTGATTCTCGTTCGTTGCTTGCCAACGAAATGCGATCTAGTAGGAGTTTCAGTTAACAAAGGCATAGTAGCTTGAACTACGTACGTGACTGCATAGCGTCCATTTCTTTCACCTGTGCGGAACAAAGTTAGATCGGTTGAAGAGGAGAGCAAGAGAAGAGCTGACCCAAATGTCATCTCGCCCTTTTTTCTGCCTCTTCCAAAGGATCCTCCCAAGAGCACGAATGGCATCGCTGGCGATCATCGTTCCGGAAGGTGAGTCATCTCCTGCCTGTCCAGTAACTTGAGGTGCAGCTGTAGCCCATTTTTGTAATGCAGGACACTCCCGCTTGTGTAACACCCAATCTCGTGTTTGGCATTCCTGCAATTTGTCAATAGATGTACAAGCGTTGAAGGGGAAAAGTCATACGGCATCACAATAGTAGATCAATCGGCAGGTGGGACAGCGCCTGAGTGGTTTATCTCCCGATTCGAGGAAACACGCGGAGCAATGTGTGGTCAAATAACGCGTCGATAATGTCGCAACTTTCTGCACCTCTGAGAGTAACACTTCACCTGTAATCCCACCTGATCAGAAAGAATACGGACGTAACGCGATATCGGACTCACCTTTGCGCCGTGGCCTGGTACTCCAGACACTCCTTCCCCGAGTCTGAGTAGACCGCACTTCCAATCCCAGGGGCATAGATGAATGACATTCAGAGAGTTTCGAAGGCATTTCCGATCGTGACTGTCCAGAAGTGATTGGCGATTCAGGAATATCTGAGATTTCAGGAGTATCTGGAAGGTCCACTAACATAGGCACGCCCTGTTGGAGATTATCCACCTGTGTCTTCCGATCACTGGTTTCTTGCCGCGTTCTTCTGACAAAGGAACGCTTCGCATCCTTTTGGGTTCTGTTAGACTTGAGGTTTACGAAGCTGGTCATGATGGTAGAGTAGAGCCTGAGGCCAAGAATCGAGATGCAGGCTTAACATCAGAGTAGGCTCCCACGTGATCCGCATACGATTCAGGCTAACAAGTTCTGGACCCTTCTAAACAGTCAGGGAACGCGACATAGGGGCCTAACATTAATATCGTTTCATCATGCAGCCTGTATAATGACATCTCAATGAGCCCTGTTTTATCTGTACCGGCACAGAAACTAACAGTGAAGTTCAAAACTCATGCCAACTTCCGCGTACGATCCTAAGCTAGACGAGGTAGACCCGCCGCCGTCTACATACCTTGATGCAGGCTCACTGTCCTACCCATCGAGTAGTCGGCTCTCGAACAGAGAACTGCTAGACACGTTCCACGAGGCCCTCAACGAGGGCGACCTTCAAGATTTTAAGACCAAAGGGACAGAGTCACTGCCAGAGTATTTTGTGCTAGCTACAAACATGGATATGCTTGAAGCCGCTCATTTCCCCAGTGGAGCTTCCCAAACAAAGAAGGGTTCTCTCCTCATACTTGCTCACAATTGAACTGGTGATCGTTGGCTTGGGCAGAGGGAAGTGACACAGTATATGTTGTTTTACAACGAGGGATTAATCCACAAAATCAATTTCAACACATCAAGCAGGCGGGAACTTCTTGGGGCACGCCGGCAAGCAGCTGGGTGAATTGATTAGAAAGCCAACAAGGTAGAGTCGCACAAAATACGTACTAGGCAACATCTAGGTGGAGATAGCAGCACCTGAAAAGAGGATTGGAGCCTGGATCGTACTCAAGAAAACACGTACAAATGAACAGATCATTGAACTCGCAAAAGTGTCTGTGAAGCAATTGAAATACGCGGTCAAGCATCATTCCGACTCGAAATCAGGCTGTAACTATCGAGGAGACTCACCGTGCCCAAATAAAGCCGCCTTTTTGTCGTCTATCAGTGAGCTTCTACAGTGGCGACGGTCGAAGAGACGTATACAGGGTTCTCCCAGACCGGGGATGGGAGCAGCATCAGTAGTTTGTGCAAGAGGTTTAGCAGAGGTGCAAAGCGCGGCGGAAGAAAAGCGGTGAGGAGAGCCTTCTTAAACATTATGGTACCTGGTGTGCTTTTAGCTTCAGTCGCTTTTATTTGTCCATCTTATATATCCGAAAAGCTCTGTGGCGTTCAAGTACTGAACTCCCCTCTTAACCCCAATTTCTAGAGCCTGGTAGTTAGGGACAACACAATGTTCTGTCACCTGAAACGCCGACTCTGCAAATTAATACTGCCAGTTGATGTACCGAGCAGTATATAACTGGGTTGACGGTCTTTCGTGACGGAAACTTCTGTGAATTACAATGAAGTCGCCGTTGTGGACTCCTGAGAATAGAATCTCCCTAGAGCTTTGGATAAACTCACAGGCAGATTGTGCCTGCAAGCTTACCTCAAGTTATTTAATCACACCTTGAACAGGGGGAAAGAGAGGCCGGATGCATATGAAAATGTGTCCGTGAGAACAATAGCGGCAACGACAGACAGAAGATTAATAGAGGATTTAACGAGGTAAAGGGGTATAGAATAACCGGAGATTGGTTAAGGTGCTTCGGCACCTCAGTACAGAAGCAAATTTCATTGTCCATGAGCCATGTGTTTACTTTCCCTCACTGTACTAGTCGTTGTTTTCCATTATGTGGCGATACGCCTATGAATGAAAACAAGGTATGTTTTACCCTCCGCGAAAGACGGTGATGCCTAAACCGGTTCAAAAGGTAAGTATATCATTAGCTACTCGGTCCTTCTTACAGAGAAATCAACTCACAAGCAATGCCCACATGTTCTCCTGCTCTCTCAGTTTGCGTCGAACTCGTGCTCGAGAACCGCAGAACGAATTGCACGTTCATGTTGCGGAGAACGAGAAGTGATAGAACACTTGAACGGCTTGGGCATGCTACAGCGAGATGTCAGCATAAAACAAAGAAACGGGCGCAAACATGACGTACATGACAATCCCAGAGAGATACTCATGGCTCAACTCAATCTCTTTTCCATTCTCATCAACGGCCTTCTTAATGTCGAAACAGTAAAGGATAGAAGCAAGAGAAATCCAGACAGCAGAGAATGCCATGTAGCGACCAGGACAGATCCGGCGACCGAAGCCGAAGCAAGCATGTCTGGGATCACGAACTGACTTGTCAATCTTACCATCTTTCGTGAGGAAACGCTCGGGCTTGAAGGTGAAAGGGTCTGGGTAAACGCTCTCGTCGTGAAGCATAGCCCTAGTGGTCAATGAGTACAAGGCTCCTGTCCAACTCGATAAATACTACACACCAGGCGTTGGGAATCACAATAGAGCCCTTAGGAAGCCTGTAGCCCTTGTATTCATCGTCAACCTGCAGGTATCTTGGAACTGCGATTGGGACTACATCTCTCCATCGGAAAGTCTCCATAGTTAAAGCAGTGATATACGGCAAGCTTTCCTCGTCGTCGAAGTCTGGCAAATAGCCTGGCTTAATGACAGAGTCGAGTTCAGCTTGAGCCTTTTTGAGAATCTCAGGGTTTTCGAGGAGGGCGAGGATGCAGGACGTAATAGCAGAAACAGTCTGGAATGGGGTAAATGTCTTGCAATCGGATAAGAAGTCGTAGGGCTTACAGTGTCAGAGCCAGCTGGAGGAAGTGATTAATTGTCCCGCCTTTCGAAAGCGATTCGACCACTCACCAGCATACATAGTTCCAGCACTTCCACGAACGACAGGCTCCTGGTACGCTTCGTCCTTCGTCCCTTCCTCTATCTTCTGCAGACTAATGGAAGTAAAAGACGGCACTGCGCTCCCTTCAGCCTATCAAAAAGGTGAACAATCCGCCCCCCCCTGACAAAAATGTAAAGTTAAGGCGTACAATACGCTTCTTGGCAGCTTCGTAAGGCATATCCACCATCATCATCGCAAGTTTTGACCACTCTCTCGCTTTCTTTTGGAACCCAGCACCAGGCATCCACTCAGGGACATACTTCAGGATCGGCAGCATGTCAACGAGGAATGCACCTGGCACGGCGGCGGCCGCGAGAGGGTGAACCCCGCGTTCCGCGGCTTGGATGTAGGGATCATCTTTGGGTTTGATGTCGAGACCGTACGCCACCGACATAATCGTTTCACCGGCCATGCTATTAAGTGAAGAGAGTCAATCATAGCATCAAGAACACTAGAAGGTCCGCTCACTATCTCAGGTTCCCAATGGGATCATTGGGATTGTCCAGGAAACGTTGGAGGAGGTTGTGAGTCGCCTTGAGCTCGTGGGGACGGAATCGGAGGGCCGCAGTCGGATGAAGGAGTTGGTGCATCAGTCTGCGGTGCTTACGCCTTTTCCTCTTCAGTAAATACATGCTTCCCCTTACTTCCAAACCACCCAACTCACCAGTATTCACCTATAAATCAACCCATCAGAATGAAACGTCGAGTGCAAAGCAATGCCTCGCTCACCATATGGCATAAAGGCCAAGTTAAATGACCTGCAGGGCTCTCATGGGAAACCCATCACACAGAATGACTATATCATACTTACCACTTCATCTGCGATGTTCATGGGTTTGAACGTGAGCACCCTCCAAACGATGGTGTAAAATACAGTGCAGGCTACGCACCAATTCATCTAAGGAAATAATAATCGTTTCATGTCAGCCATATGGTGGGAGATGAGTTTTCTGGTAGCTTACTGATCATGGGCATCCTCGCTCTACAGGCAAAGGAGAAGATGGACATGGGTCAACGGCCGGCCATAGAATCCACACACCTGTCTGAGTATTTCGAGGATCGACGCTCCATAAGTTCGAACACGGCCTCGGGAGAATCAAGCACAATAAGATTCGTTCCCATAACCGGGACATGCAAAATCTCCGTTCCTGCAGCATCGCACAACACCAATTCCGGACAACCACATATAAACACAACGAACAGAACGCACCATACTTCTTACACCATTCGTGGTATGTCTTCCATTCGAACTCGGTCGGCATGTCCAACAAGTTCCCGATGACAGGCCATCCTTTCGGACCAGGCGGGAGAGGAAGTGAAGCGTACGGGTTTGGCTTCTTGAGATAAAAGTACAATGCAAGAAGGAATGAGGAAGCACTGAGGCAAAGGTCGACTGAAATCATGTCCGCCCACAGACTGATACTGAGAATAGCACAACGGCAACAGACACGAACACAACAGGCAAGGGTGAGGGTAAGAAAAGGTAGCAAGGGTCTTGGATTCCATCCTTTTATGCGTTGTTTGTTATTGGTTGTGGTTTTGTGGGAGACTGGTGGGAGACCTGAACGTAAACTTATGATACACTTCTGCAATGGTCTTAGCCACTGGTAACAAGAAATTCACATCGGTTTCCTAACGGGGTAACGAAAGTTACCGCAAGTTCCCACCAGTCTGGATGACATTCTTGAACTTGGAATACCTGTCTGCTGGAGCATATATGTACAGACTTCCTTAGCCGCCAACGCGAATACACACCCTAAGTTCTCTCATTAACCCGGAAGCTCAAGATGAGAAAATGCAGTAAATTCTTTGCAGTCGAATTGCTGTTTGCCATGGTTGAAGACCACAAACGTAAGAATCTCTCAGGTTGCTGCAGGTTCGGCGGGGACTCAAAGTGGATACCATTTTCGGCGGCAACCACCAGCCCTCCCTCGCCACCCTTCCAGCATCCAAATCACCCCTTGGCTCACCAACCTGTCAACAGATTAATACGTATCACCCGTGACAGATATCGTAGCGAGCATCTGACGCAAATCCTCTGTCAAAGACACAAATTAAGTAATGGTGGCGCCATGCAAAGCCATTCCACTAATCTGCGCCGCACTTGGCATCCAGAAACATGGTTGGGAGGAGAAGTGACGAGTGGGACATGCACACTTTGGTTGAAGGACACCCTAAGCCAGGATGAGATCGTTGCGCAGTTGCCTAGACACACCAACACCATTCGGACCAACATCGATTGTCTCCGTATCGGAGAGGACAAAGGTGCTTTGGTGGGCGTGGCCAGGGTCAACTCGAGGTCTGGGAAAGCATAACAAAGGGTTCCTCGGAAGCAATTTCGAGCCACCCAGCCCGGCAGAGATAAAGAGACATGACACCAGGGTTAGTCAGGAGACAGGAAGAATTCGAAAAAGGCAGCTTCATGTAAGCCTTCAGTAGCGACTGCGAGACTTCACCGAGAATAATAATGATTGCGCTCACGTTCACACAAAGATGAACAGACACGAAGTTACGGGTGGTTTGTAGATTATACACGCGTGTAGGGAAGAAAGCTAATAAATGCGAGACGGGGGGAAAAGGAGAGAGAGAGAGCAATTAACGGTTGTGTGTGGGTTATATATGTCCTCGAGATGAGTCTGTGCGTTACCTATGGTTAGTCGTTATCACGAGATCAGATACGATTGTTGATTCGTTAGTGGTAAACATGCGTCCATGTTTACACCTCAGTGCCGGCACAGGTGTTGGACTCCATAGGATAGACAGGAAGATGCACGTCTGGCGAAGTCAAACGGCTGGACAGTGAAAGTTTGAAAGAAATTAGGGGTCCGGAAAGGGTGCCACCGCGAAGAGGAAGAAAAGAAAACAGGTACAGCGCCATCACCGAAGATGATGGTGGAAGGAGTGTGTGAGTATACTATGCGCAAATTCACACGTAGGAGGAAAACTCTTTTTACGATCTTCTCGGTGAATGTGATATAATAGTCCGTTGACTGATTTGGCTCACAACTCGATTATTCTATTTCGCAGGACTCCCGCGAAGTGAAAAGGCTCCTCCATCCAAGCACATCATTAGGGTGGCAAAGCCCCACCCACTCTTGAGACGATGTATGATATTTTCATAACAAAGTAGAGTTACCTATGATACAGAGAACCACAGGAATATAAGGAACAGACCCCATGCTTTAAGGTAACGGCCAAATATCACAAATAGGCCTAGCCCCTTTGCTCTACTCCAAAGGCAGGGGTAAGCTAAGGCGATAATTTGAGCTTGATTTCTCGCCTGTGAGATCGGTCAGCGGAAGAAAACTCCTGAGAAGTTGGTCCACATAAGCTGACGCTCTTTTCCCTTCAGAGAGCCATGAGCGTCTTCCATAGGTACCTCCTCCTTTGCGTTCCTCTTTCTGGACATATTTACGTAGCAAAACAATCTCGAAGTGATGACAGAGGAGAATGCCCATACAGACCTAGATGCTATGTTCAATTGCAATCCCAGAGCTGTCATAACAATGAGATCTTACGGAAGAAGCATGTAGCTCGTTTCCAACTGCAAGCGGTGGAGGTCAGTTGAAAACTATCAGCAGAGGTTTTTCAAGGCAAAGCTCTTACACCGCCCCAAATGATCAAGCACAGCGCCATAAATAGTAGGACTGTCAATAAGCATCATCAGTGCTTGTTCAGCACAGTGCCCGTGGCACTCGTGGCATCTCACCAAGGAGCCCCTAGTAAAACAAATGTCAGCAAAAAGTCCGCAGAACAACTGAAAACCCCACAAAAAGGATCGTCCGCCATCCCGGTTAAGTCGTTCAAGTATCTCGGTATTCTTTGTGCGCAGCATACCAAGTGCATTGACAACAGTCATCACCACCAGGAATAGATCAAACCCCACCTGCAACGATAAATGTGAGCGCCAGATGGGCGAAGATGGTGCACCAACGACTCACAATCACTCCGACACACCAAGCGCTAAACCGGGACTTCTTAATAAAAATGCACATTCGGAAGAGTTCGTGATACATGACACCGGCTATACAGAACGTGAGCATTCACCCCATGTTTTGGTGTCATAAAGAAGGTAACTCACATTGAAGGTCTGTAGTGACGAACCCTGCCGGTACGGCAGATCCAACAAAGAAGAGAGAAAACACGCCAAACATCAAATACATGATGCTTCGTTGGTGGTCCCATAGGGTGAGGATGCGATATCCGGCCATTGCTGGGGGAGTGCATGGTGTTTTGTCACCTTGGCTACGAATACTAGTTTGTTACATACCCTGCGTAAAAGCCGCGAAGCAAATCCCTAACCATGTAAAACACCAGATCCAATGGCGGCATCTTGGGGTATCTTCCTGTCATCTTGGTGCCCAAAACCTAACTGAGGTGGCACCCTACATCTACAAACTGTAGGTCAGCCCAATGCTGGGTCAAGTAACTCAAGTACGTACTGTCTTGTCTAAGCCCTCGCTTCCACTCAGGGCTTAAGGATACCAGCCATTAGTTTCCCACCGTCGAGGAGCCACCTAGCGAAGATACTTACAATATGATGTTAGCATTAAGACTGCATCTGTTGTATACCGACAAGTGAGGTATCCAATCTTCCACAGAATCTTTTCACTTCGATTGGCCCATACTGCGCGATACTCTTCATTGAATGTGATGAGATGGTCCCAGATTGCCACAGTAACTGCCACCGCTAACAAAATGCAACATCAGTCAGAAACCAAAATTCGTAGACGAGCTCCATAGTCTTCACCTGATAGATATCGGTTCGCATACAGGCCCACAAGGACTTCCGAAGCCATAAGGGCACTCGTGAAGGGCTTTAGATGGTTCCACAGCAGGTCTGTCCGGATCCAAGTAACAAGAGCTGGTCGTGGGCACTGTCACTATAAGTGCTCCTCTTGATCTTGATTCATCAATCACCTCTAAGCCGTCCCATGAGAAGTGTTGGAGTTCAAACAACAACAAGATCTTTAGAGCATGATAGATGGCCTG
This sequence comes from Podaxis sp. AQ795752, assembly GCA_018524425.1. Taxonomy (NCBI): domain Eukaryota; kingdom Fungi; phylum Basidiomycota; class Agaricomycetes; order Agaricales; family Agaricaceae; genus Podaxis; species Podaxis sp. AQ795752. The sequence goes on along the minus strand of JAEUWK010001570.1, from coordinate 38,954 downwards.
GTTTTGGAGGTTTATGCCAAAGCTCACACTGCCGAAACACAGATTACATCTGACGGTGTCATGGATGGAGCTTTGGTGTGATGGACATAGTAAATATGTTAGTTTCAATAGGAGAAGATAGCCAGATATGCACATGAGCAAGCAGCTTTTTCTGGGAATGGAGCTGAGAACTTCTTGGTGATGATGTCTCGGTGTGATGTTTGGATGTGACCTGAGCTTCTCCATTAGTAGGTCATGGCAAAGATTGGCAGCCATGCTATAATTTCAACGACCACAATTAATAGCAGTATGAGGATTACATCTCAGACCGAAATTTCCATTTTTTTGCCTTCGAGCCGAGCTGCCTGAGTAGTCATACCCAAGAGCAAGGTGATAACCCGGAAGACAGCGTGTATCAATCTTATCAATCTTTAGAGCGGTCAATAATATCAGGGATGAGTTTTGTATGAGGGAGTATCAAATGTCCAGAAGTGGGGGGTTGGGGGGATAGTTGAAGGATAAACAAAGTGATGGCATGGACATAGGGATCAGTCACTGCGGAATTTGACTTACCAAGATCCAAGAGCCTTCTGTCCCAGCCAGCTATTTTTCAATAAGTATTAGACTCAATGTATGATTCCCCTTGGGCAATGATAGAGCTCCTGACGAAGGTTTACCGGACTTGCCGACAATGAGGGATAAGGGACCCGAGTCCATGGTGGGTTAGCAGATCTTACTCCGCGCCTTTCCCTCAACCGGAAGGACATCATGATCAAGAAAATATTCCCACTGATGATCGTGCCGTTGGCCATCTTGACCGCTCGCTTTGAAATCTGTGTCACCCGAGAGGGACTGAATCACTGGTGACAAACTTGGGGAACGAAAAAAGGGTTATGGGCGGCCAATACGAAGAACGAATGATGCTCTGTGTTGTGTGTACACTTCTCTCTATACCAAAACTCAGGCCCCTCAAATTACTGCCCTGCGTATCATCCTCTTTGTTCTCAGCTTACCTTTCTCTTTCTCTCCCTTGTTGTTCCCCGTACTAAACACCATATATTGCGAAAATGGAGACCGGCCGAAGGCCAAGCAGTTCAACCGCACGAGTGCCCTGGATGAGACTCCGGCCCGTAGGCGGGACCTTAATGCCTGCGCTTCAGCGGAAAAAGATGATAATAGGTCGTTTCGCCGCTCCCTAAAAAATAAAGGTTTCTTCAATCTTTGGTCATCACACCAAAATGGCCGCAGGACGCATGAGGTCTTATTCTTGCGGATAATCTTGTTGCCCAGGTTCTGTCGAATCCAATATTCGGAAAATATCAACAGGTCGCGCGTACCAAGAATCCATACATTCTCATTTGATCAAGTAGTTGTAGTATTATAGACTCTGTGGCGCAGAAGCCAGATGCACCAGATTGGTTGAGTCGGTCTACGACATTGCGATAGTCTATGTTTTGCAGTTCTTTCGAGGGATTCGGAAAGCTATACAAGTTGGTCACAGCACAAGCCGGGAGCACACATTACAATGCAAAGCGACAGATCGAGAGTTCGAATGCTTTCGTTCCACGAGTCGCATTTGAAGCTTAATTCCAGTTGGAGAGCGTCACTCCTCCACCTTCATCCACACTCAGTAGAAGTGCAAAGCTGTTACTCTGGCACCGTACCTGAATTTTGCTCCCTGATAATCCGAAAGCTCCTTGCTGCTATTGTTGCATAGTACTGACGTTGGCGAATACAGAACCGACCAGATTGTTGATGATCGTCCAGAAAACGCAAGAACGAAGCGCGGTAGTAGGTTATCCTCCAGTCTTCATTTGTAGTGGAGTATCTTGGTTTGCTCTCGGTATAGATGACGGAGCATAACCGATCAAATGCGGCTCTGATTGCCGTCGCGGAACGGCCGAGGAAATTGCTGATTTCGAGGAGAGTCGCCTTTTGCCTGCCCTAGCTTGGCAAATGAGTCCAATGTGCCGTGAGCTCCGAAGTCAGCAGAATTGTGAGGAGGGTCGGTAGGGGGATCCCAGATGCTCGTTCCGAAAACAGGGTATAAAAACGAACACAGTTCAGATAACGGGTTTGTTGAGCCGGTAGGCTCAGAATGACGCGAGAGGAAGCTCTGGAGCTCTTGTTCAGCGTTGGGCAGTTCAGGATCGCCAAAGAATCTGAGGATCTAGTAGCATAAACGAAAACGCCACCAGCTTTTCCGGCAGGTTGTCGGATTCGGGCTGTTGGTCATTCCGAAGATTTCGGAACTCCGTTCGCAGGTATTCTCGATATCCTACCTGGTATCGGAACCAAAAACGGGAAGCTTAACACGCCGGCAGATGACACGTGAGCTCTCCAGGCTCGAGAATATCGACTCGATATGACGCTCTGGACGGCTGAATATCGCCTAGGAGAGGGGAGTGCGCGTTTCTGCTGAGGCGATGATGATACGAATGATTTCGCGCTGGGAGTTATCAGTGTCCCATTCGTCAAGGCCGTCGACTACAATAATCTTCTTGAAGTCAGGAGCACCACCACGGGCCAGAAGATCCTTGTAAGGAGAAACAATAAGCTCGTGGTACCATACCTCCAACGATTTGAAGAGAAAGGACGGCTTTTTGCGAATCTTAGATCTCAGGTAGCTTGCGTAGGAACGAGAGAGCGCCACAAGTTGATAGGCAATGGTAGGGAAGAAGCGGCGAGAGTCATTGTTGGGTCGTGAGAAGAAAAAAGCAGCACGCAGTTGGGCACTCAGCACACGTCTGTGTAACAGCCGACTTCCCAACTCCAGCAGCTCCTCGCAGCCATAATACCGGAAGCTCATGCTCTATCCGCTTCCCAATGAGGCCACTGTGTTAATGAGACTCTTGCGGGTCCCTGGTAGGCAGCGCGGCGGAGGGTAGTCATGAGCTGCATCGGCAAGTGTGGCAACAGAGAGATTCTTCAAGCCTGTGGCAATTGAAAGACGTCAGTTTCTGTCCCGATCGTGAGCAAGTTAAGCCGACCACTTTCGTTATGATGATGTATGGATATGTCGGTGAAATTTCCGCCATGAATGACAAAATTTCTGGTATTATCGAACATGAATGCCAGGAGGGAGAGGAGCAGCAGTAAGCTCAAGGGCTGTGCTGCTCCTCTCCCCTTTTACTTGACTCGTATCAGCTTTTGGCTGAAATAATGGGAAGAGATATGCACTGCGGCAGAGATCCCACTGTGTTTCTTATTCTATTCTCTCGAGTATTCGAAGGTTTCGGCCATGTGTGTATGCATGCACAATGATGGGAATACTTATTGTCAGCTTGAACGCGGTAAGAGGAAAAATGCATCAACAACGTCTGGAGGCATAAGCTATCAGCGAGTGCAAGAGTGAGGAAGACGTCAAGGCCTCAACCATGTATAGAGTACCCTCTACAACGGAAGTAAAATGAATGGAAGGGTCGAAGCCCGCGAATCATAAAACTCTGGGGCCCCGCAACCGTCCCGCCAACCACGCCCGACAACGACTACTCTGGGGTTTCGACCTACACCAATTCGCCTTCATCCTCCGTCTCGACAGTAGCACATCCCATCGTCCACCGCCATCCACACTACCATCCACACTACCATTTAGGCGACCATCCCCTTCACCAATACCAGAACCGAGAACGTCCGTACGCTGTCCCGCAATGTCGTCGTTCTCCTGATTCCTTGCGTCACAATTTACTAATATCGTGGAGGCTTTTGCACTTGTACACCGAGTTGCCACTCATTTCTAGCAGAAGGAGGGTGTCCTTAAACCATGAGCGGAGTGCGTGAATGCACCGGGATCAAACGTAGTATGTCCACCGACATCACCAGACAACGGCATGTAATGAATGACCCACCTAGACTAAAAGCCCCGTGTTGTTAGCGTCACCGGAATGACACAAAAAAAAATCAGCAACCGAGCGACACAATCAGGCAGTGGCAGTTCACCTAAATGGTGAGGATACCCGAATATGATGTCTGATTTGGATGTTTCTTCCCAAAGTTTGTGCTAGCGCTGCAAAGGGGCTGGACAGATTATTCAGCAACGCAGACCAAAAGGAAAGCTGCTAGAGCGGTTTGGAGAAGAAGTCTTTTGAGAGTTGAGCTGAGCCGGAGCGTCCTGAGAAAGCATCTTTCCGGGACCGGAGGCGAAGGAACATCCAATATCAGTGTAAAATGAGGTTGCATACTGTATCTTTCAGGAATGCGCTTACCTCGACCTTCGGTCAGCCCGGTCAGGCTAGAACTCTTTTACAACACGAGTAATAGAAGATTAAGTCAGGCTTGAGTGGATCAATCCACTTGGAATAGAGCAAGTGCTATCCAAGGGGCTCCAGCGTTGTCCCACGGCGTCCGGAACATATGCCATGGCTTCCAATTACACCGACGAAAGTCAAATCCCGGTTGATCCTGTTCATGGTCTGTCATCAGGTTCTCGACCTCACAGCGTGAGAGCGGGGAACCTTTCTTCTCGATCACTATCCCATTCTCTTTTGAAGTCGAACGCCCTTTGTTCTCTGCCACGTGTTCTAGCAATGACGCATAACAAAGGTGACTTAGTGATATTGAGACTAACCTCGAAGTGGTGAATTAGGGTTCCACTTGAAAGAACCAGTCCCAGATTACGACAGTGCTTAGCTACTATGATCCACAACCGTCATTATCCATGACGCAACTCGTTTCAAGCCCCAAAGTTGCTTGGCAACCTCACAAACGTAAAAGGCCACTCTAGCTTCCCAAATGTTCTAACAGAAATACCAGTAATGGCTGATACAGGCCCCACCCTGTACGACAAGGAAGGTGTGCCTATCCGTGTTGGGGATGTTGTGTCAAGCAAATATCGAGGTGGGAGACACTATGGAGAGGTGATTGATATCGCGGCGACAAAGGAGCAGGCGGAGGAGAAGGGTGTCCTGCATCCACCCAAAGTGTTATTCTATTCTCAGCACGGTGAGCCTGGGCCTTCCTCTACACGGCATGCACGTTCAAAACAATATACGATGCAGGAAAGTTGGTTCAGCATAATCCCGATGTTCTCGTTCATGGGGAAGATCCTTCGGAGGATAAGTCTTCCTAAATGGCCGGCGACGGATAATTCTTGAAAAGCACCATACGTTTGAGATAGAGTGAATCCCGACTTTTTTCTAGTGCATACAAACAGCCAGGCAGGTGCCCCGTGGACACTTGTTGACTGGTCAACCCATGTGTACCATTCACAGCCCCCGGGTTTTGCACGGCATGATTGTGCTTAAGAAACAGAAGGCTCAAATGTCGAGATCGCGGTATACTGCACCCCTAATAAGCTACACCAATACATACTGCCAAATCAATGCGACAAGTGCTCAGCTGAAATGATGTTTTTATCCCAGATTGCTTTCTCATCCATACTCTCTATCATGGGCGCAAAGCAATGAATTCTCTTACTGGCAACTGGGATGATATGGTGAATAACACCTAATGAATGAATGAATGTACAAAGGCTATAAAATACAGTGAATGCAAGAGAAAAGGGGTGTGATGCAAGGGCCTAAAACGGCTGTAGAGTAAGCGAAGTGCAATGAAACAATGAACGGAGGGGTCGAAACGACGGCTCTGCGACTCTGCAATCGACCAATCAATCAACCAGACCAACAATTACTCCTGAGTTCCCACCCGCGCCAAATCACCTTCACCCTCCGTCTCAGTATTACCACTTCCCCGCCATCCGCTGCCACCAGCACTACCATTCAGGCTACCTCCACCTCCACCAACACCAGCAGCCACAACCTCGGTATCCGTCCCAAACGTTGTCGTACTCCTCATCCCCTGCATCGCACCTCCACTAATCGGCCGCGAGTAATCCACATGGTCCCTCAAACTCATCATACTTCCACCCCCATCCTCACTCATCCCAAGACTGTGCATCCCGATTCCGCGACCTCTCCTATCGCCCACATTTCCACCTCGACTACCCCCAATACCAAATGTATCCCGGCCTCCAGGGAGCATACGTGGATTGAGCAGACCTTCGACATAACTTGATGCATCGGTAGATACAGGCGAAGGTGGGAATGTAGTAAGCGGTGGACGAATGTCGACGTATGGCGAATCAGAACTGAGTCCGAGGTCGTTTCGAGGACCATGCTGTGAGTAAGCTGGAGGCTGTTGATACTGGTCCAGGATCGAGTACGGGTACCCAATCGGCGAAGCTTCAGCTATCACGGGATACTGGATGACAGGAACTGGGAGAACATCACTTCTTGGCATCGACATCGGCAATGGGTTGGGCGGGTTGAGTAATGACGATGGTTGTCCGTGTGCATGTGGGTGTCCATGACTGTATACACTCGTGTGTCCCAAGATGGTACTATGTCCCGCTGACATGGACATCGATCGCCTCGAAGCCGTTGACTCCCCCGAACTCCTCGAGATCACTCCTTCATTCTGCAAGTTCTCGCTTCTGTCACTCTCCTTCCCCTTCCCTTTCGACAAAGACCTAAACCTCCCAAACAAACTCCTCACACTGGACCTATCACTACCGCTCCCACTGCTATCACTCCTATCCGCCATTCCACCACGCGGAGGTACATAACTCGAAGGAGGAGCCATGCTCCTTCTCTCCGCAGCCGGCGAAACACCCCTTGACTTCCCGCCGCTAACACCGTGTCCCGAGGACGACCAAGTACCTCCAGCACCAACAGTGTTCACTAGATGACCGTGACCTGATGAACCTAGATACACCGAACTCGCGTGGGCGTCACTACTCGGATGTCCGTGCCCGCTTGCGCTCGAAATTGCAACGGCGGGAGTAGCACGTCCATCCCCGAACGGATTTGATGTGTTCCGACTGGCAGCTTGTTGAGGATCTTGATATGGTAGCGCAAATCCGGGTTGTGCGCGACTCGCGCCCAGCCACAATCCAGGTTCAGGTGGTGGCGAGGACGACCGCATTGCGTGCATCGTGCCTTCAGGCGACGAAGGTCCAGGAATAGGAGGAACGACGACAGCAGAGGGAGGCATATGCACGTAGGAATCCGCACCCCCCATGTACGCATGTGCTTGAGGAGGGAACCTCAGTGCGCTTTCCACGCTCGTACTCCCGCTGAGTCCTTCATTTCCAATCCCAGCACCTCCATTCTCTCCGCTACCACCGCTGTCATGGGGATATCCAGAATATGAAGCAGGACCCGCTCCAGGATTCTCCTGCATAACACCACCCTGGACACCCATTGCAGCCGCGCCAGTCCCCTCCGAACCAAAGCCCAACCCGCGGTAAGCAAATCTCTGCTCAAACTCATCATCGTCGCCCTCCAACGGAGACCTCCACGCAGGCGGCTCAATGTCAACATCACGTCCCAAGAAATTCTCCCTTGACCCGCTCGCAATGCTTTCCCCCTGTTTATACTTCCTACGCGCGAAGAAAATGATCAGGGACAAAATAACCAGGGCGAATGTTCCAGCAAGCGTGATACCGGTGATGGCACCAGTGTTATGTGAAAAGGCATCACTTGGGCGCGTTTTGTCGGTACTCAAAACCCCAGTTTCGATAATCGTGCTGTACGTTATGGTAGATCCGCCCGGGTAAGTACTCGTCCAGTATTTAGTCGAAGTGGAGGTAGAGAGGGTAGGTGTAGGTGGAACTGACGTCAACATCACTAATTAGCGAATAATGTAATCCTTATCGGCGAATCACTTACTGCTGCGGGTTGCTGTCTCTGACTGAGACGTGAAGGCTGGAAGGCCTGATGTACTATAAAATAGGGTCAGAAGAACGAATCAATGAGAAGACGTGACATACTCACAAGGGAGGAGTTAGGGTGGAGTCACTGATGGTGAGTGTGGACTGAAGGGTGGATTCAGCTTCCGAGGAGGGCGTCAAGGATGTGGTCGGCTGCGGTACAGACTCGATTGTGGAGGATGGATCGAAAGAAGTTGTTGAGGCTATCGCTCCCGTAGACGTGAGCATAGAAGAAGTTGACTCAGATGAGGTAAATGTGAGTGTGGGTTCTACGGAAGACGAAGGAAGAAGCGTGGTTTCGGACATGTGCGATATTGCCGTGGTGATGGTAGGAGTTTGGGACGTATCGCCCGCAAAACTAGACATGATTATCGTCGTCGTCGAAAGTGTAACAGTCGCACTTGCTGAACCCGAGGTGATTGTGGCCAAGGTCGTGAGGATCAATGTCTCAGTAAAGGTCGCAGATAAAGTGACCAATGGTCCAGTCGACGAATTCGACGTTTCAGAGGGCGTGTTGGGGGAGGTCGTTAAAGTGGTCAAAGTACTTGCCTGCATTCGTAAAACAGAAGCTCTGTTAGCACGCAATTCATATAGTTAAAGTTAAACTTACCGAAGTCGTCATAGAATCACCTGCCGCACTCGGTATTGATTCCGACTCGGGCGTCCCACTGCTCGTTATTGAGATACCGAGGAAGGGCTGCAATTGCGGAGAGGTTGTTGCAGAGGGTCCAGGTTGACTGGATGGGGGTTGGGGTTGGTGTGCAGGTGGGGTATTTGGAGCGGGAGTCGAGGTAGTTGTAGGTCCTGGATGTAAAGTGAATGGCATAGGAGGACTCGCGGAGCCTTGAACCTCACCAGTGTCAGATTGGACGGCCCCAGGATTGGAGGGTGAGGGGGAAGGATCACCCCGAGTGAAAGAGTCTGAGGCACGAAGTTTTAATAACCTTTTCATTGGCACTTGACTTGACGAACCTGACGTGACTACGGCTGCAGGGAGTGTTTTCGCAGCAGGGAAGGTGTCAAAGAACACGTCAGTAAAGGCCGAGCCATAAATAGGCGAGATAACATTACTTGACACGGGAATAGAAGATGGGTCCGTACTCGAAGGGACGTCTGGATAACGATAACACGATGACAGTTGGAATCGGGAAACAGCATGAAGAGGAGGGCAGACCTTCCAAGGCAATAGATGTGGGACCAGCTGAAGGTGTGGGGTGAGAATCGCGAGAGCGGCGGGGGAAGCGAATAAGACCTACGAGCTGCTGGTGTAGAGACTGGCGGTAAAGTTTCGGTCATTCCTCGCGACAGCGAAGAAGTATCTCTAGGAAATACAGCGAGAGATGAGTCTATCATGTGGCACGGGCGAGAGCGACTCACAACGAGATAGGATTCTGCCTCCGGAGAGGAGGGTTTAAACGTGGAAAAGAATCATGGTGCAGTCCAAACACCCCATCCTCAAACTCGCCCAACGCGTCGTTCTCGTTCGATTTTCGGTGCCAGGTGGGTTGCGAGGGATATACTGTGATGGTCCCTCTATGCGAAGAGGAGACACTCTTTTCGACTGATGGCCAAAACGGCGGTGAGTCTGACTTGCGAGCCATGCGAGACATGGACTTGGCTGGTTTTGCGGTGTGCGCGTGGATGAGGCCTGGGTTGCGTTAGGGAGAATAGGTTCTAGAAAGTGGAGCTGAGAGAAGTGGAAGCCGTCGCAAGTCAATTGCGCAAAGAACAGTCCGGACGACCAGCGGGACTGGAATACCGTATCTAGGAGAGGAAGAGGGCGACCATCAAGGAGAGGGGGAGGCTAGAGGATATAATATCAGAGTGAGGTAACGTTAGGTGGCCCCACAAACATTCACAGCATTCATCTCGCCTCTGTGTTCCGCCCTCTGAGACCGAGGACATTTATCCCCATGCCAACTCATGGGGAACAAAAGCATATGTCCTTGCTAAAGAAAACCAAAAAACCATACATCTACTCCCTCCACCGCTCGCTGTGGCCGATTGCTTCTGGCACTATTCTCGGGTTGATGGTGCTTGTACATATTCTCGTAACGTGATAAATCGAACTTTGACTCACCAACACGAGGTCGGCGATGACGAGTTGTCTGCGTCAGCTATTTAACCTGTCATTGAGAGAATTACCCCACTGCTTTTTAAACCCAAGGCACTGATGTTTTTAATTCGTGCTTCACGATAGTGCTTCTCGTAGTCTCCATCACCACTAGCGTTCATGCGGGGGTGGTGTCTTGAATCGCCCGCAAGAGAACCCAAGCAGATATTCGACTGCGGAGTTGGGCAGTATACACACCCTCTTGATGCTCTGCGTCACCCTTGACAACGTGGCCCGAGTTTGGATGAAGATGAACTGGGTCATTTTACCCTTGTCTCTATTTTGGAAGTCCTTGTTCGGGTACTACCGTTTTCGCTCCAGCACGAATCACTGAGGTCCTGGAAGATCCCCAAATTTCTACCAGTAAACTTTTTAGAATACCCAACAAGTGGAGGAGCAAATTATCAGATCTAGCGGATGCAACACATCTGCATTCCTAGTCACTCCACCCTGACAGCTTTGTCTGTTTTCCTAATCTCAGAATCAAGGAGACTGACAGATGCCACGACCTCCGAGTGACACATCAACGTCAGTACTAGCATTACCCCAATGATTGATCTTGACTGGTCACATGTTAGTACCCATAACATCTTGGACGTCAGAATATAATGAGCTGACATCCGGGCCGCCACTGGACCTCCCTCATTCAAAACAAAGGTCATGGCTCTTTGTGTTGCTTGTCCCCGTAACTTCTGCAAAATAACACAAAAAAACATATTCCGCTTTGGCATCGATCAAGAGTCCAGGATCTAATAATGATATACTATACCCCTGTGTTCACCCTCACACCTTCACATAGTCCGCGATGCTCTTTCCGATTTCAGGTCGTTTATCCCAATCCTTGAGCCATCCCTCAGCAGCACCCTCTGTTTCACCGATACTCGGCAGTCCAAATACACCGGCCGCGAGCCAAATATCATCTCGACCTGGCTCATGTTCACCCACAAGCGTAGGCAAAACCGCTCTCGCAACCACCAGATTCGAATTCGCGTCCGTTCTCAACGCCCGTCCCTTCCTCTCACCACGTGCACCCAATTCCACAATCCCAGAGACACCGGCCCTAGAAGCTGCACGCCCCTCCCCACCGCTTTCATGCGTCCCAAACGCTTCCCCTTCAGAAGGTTCCAATGCTCGGCCATCCTTCCCTTGTCCATAGATCGCGAAGCCGCCCTCTGCCGAAATCAACTTGCGTCCAGTCTTAATGCGATGAATTCGGACATGCCATAACGGGGTTTCAGGTTGTGGAGGGATAAGCCACGTTTCGACCTCGACGTCGTTCCAAGGGTACCACATCGATCGAAGCCACTTTCCATTCTCAATCCTCGCTTCCTTAGTCACTCGGCGGCACTTCCACGTCTCTCCGCCATCGTCGCTCAAAGCGAGGGTATTGTCACCTCCCAGCTCCTCAAGCGTCCCATTCCCAACTGGAACGCTATATCCAAATGCTGACGAGTATGCCAGTTTACCATACTTTGCTGCGCTTTGTTTGACGGGGTAGGAGCATTGCTGGCCGGAAGAGAGAAGGAACGTGTGCCCGCCGAGATTGGATGTTATATGTAAGGGATGCTTCAAGAACTTGACTGTATTCCTCAACACTTCAGGGTACGGTTCCTCCTCTGCCGCCCAGAAGGGGTGAGTCTCGGGTAAGGCGAGCGCGATGAAAGACTTGCAGCACCAGTAAGGCGATCCAGGGGAATTGTAATTCTCGGTCATGTTGTGATTGGGGTAGCAGTAGCCAATCGTGAGGGTGCCATCTGGGTAATAGGCGCCAGGTTGTTTGGTCCAGTAGCGTAGATTGCGGAGTTGGAGACCTTTGATGACACCCCAGGTTAGTGGTGCTGGAAGCTCTACGTTGGCAAAGGCCAGAGCGCCCCAGAATGAGGACATGGCGAAACGGTACGTCATGCTTCGTCCGAAGGGAATTGCTCGGCCTGTGAGTGTGGAAGGAGAGTTAGTTGGACTGTGAGGTGTGTGTGTGTGTGGGTTTGGGATGGTGCCTGACCTTCTTCATCGAAGTAGTGAACAAAGTCTTGTGCGAACTGGCGGGCTCTGTTGCGGTATTCTTCACATCTTTCTGGATCTTCATCCTGTGCGAGGCGAGAATACACCAGCTGTGCGAATTGGATTGCGAACGATGAAGAGTAGTAATCCAGCTGAACTACGCCCTCCGGGCCATCCCTGGACCATCCATCACCAATGTAGAATGTGTCCAGGTGGTCAAGGTCGGCTTTCATTCTTTGGGCATCGTATCTAGGGGATCCAACCTTTGACAACCCAAGGTTCGCAAAAACCTATTCAAAAATAAGCACACCGGTCCAGAGACGTCCGAACAAAGCCACTCACCCTGAACCACAACCAGTTGGTATTCGGCATCTGTTTGTCATTCATGCCACCAAGCCAATCTTCTAAGCTCCTCTTCGCACCCTCCTCAAGCTTATCCCAGATCTTCTCCTTTGCGACACTCAACGCGAATCCAATTGCCGAACACTCAACCATTCGCTGGTCTCGATCCCTCATATCACCCCAGAACTCCTCATGATTCCGATCAGTGCCGTTCTTGAATCCATCGATCCAGCGTTGAGTGCCGGTATAGTCACCGCCCCCAGCGAGAAGTGAGGCAAGACCCCAGATCGGTCGGGAGAAGCCTTCAAGTTGTGCGGCGATGTCATCGTAGTGCGTTCCAGTGTGTCCGAGATGGATGCGTGCGCCGCCTGGAGAAGTGTGCGAGGCTAGTGGGTCGAGGAGACCGATGAGAAAGTTTTGGAGGTCGGACTTGGTGAGAAGGGGATTGGACGCGAATGGGGTCGTTTCTGTGAATGAGACCATCCCGGGTGGTTATTTAGTTAACACAAAAATCTGAAGCTTCAATTTCGGAGGAGGGGGAAAGACAAGAATTAGAATTTTGGGAGTGGGGCGGTGGAATGTAGCGCATACCTGGTATTTATCATATCTCTGACGTCTGTGGTAGTAATAGCCATATTTTGGCGCGTGAAGTTCTGTTTCTCACTTGCAGAGAATCCGATGTTCTGCCGAATGGATGAGCCAGTGAGGTTTGAGCTCACAATGCTCTGCTATTGGCCCAGGCGGGAGGGCGGCTGATGGCGGGTCGCTTTCTTTGCTGTATCGGCCCGTTAACTCCGGCCCGGCTTCCACTAGCCATCGGAGGCTTGACGCCTGCTCAGATTTAACCCTTCTTCGAGGCTCTCTCATCCTCTGTCGGTGTCGGGATCAGGTCTTCATGCTGCAGTACATGCCGGCAAAATCGAGTTAACACTTCCCTGCATCGGCAGATAGTCTTACGTGGGGCTAAGTATATTAATAGACAGTCATACCTTCTGAACAAGGTCTCTGTACTTCTAGTCAAGAAGGTCTGCATAGGAAGAACGGGTAGCGCTCGTCCTTTAGGGCTTTAGTTACTCTCCAGGTCTCTTCCCGCATCGCCCCTGCCGCGAGCCCCTTGCCTAATGCTCAACCTGATTGACACAAGACATCGCGGACTCTGTTTACTCTGAAAAAGAATCTGGCTGATGCGGATTTGATGGGTAACATTATCTTTTTTTTTTTGGTGGAGCTAATGAATTTCCGGCATCTGCCCAAGGACATGTATTCCACCACGAGGAAATGCATTTACGCACACCTAATGGTAGTGTAGGGCTCCGGCTAGCCATTGTCAAGTATTTCGTTGTCAATGCTATCAGGGTCTAGTCAAATACCTACTAAAACCCCGTTCCCTTTAGTCCAGTCGCTTGGTAGGATTGACTCGTCTTTTATTAGTCCACTCCATGTTTCTTTTGCTACCTGAGGTCTTAAGGCTTTTTTCGTGAATTTTCGTTCATTTCGTCATGATGCAATCCATTTTCAGTCTCAGGTTGAGTTTATGTTTCAGGATATTGGTGATCTTAGCCTTGTTGGGCCACTTGCTACGTTCGTTTTGGTGTTCAATGACTCTCGAGCATCGGAGGGTCCATATTAGGTAGGCTGCTTCCGACGTTAGTATCTGGTAGAGCCGTGATTTCCCTTTAGTGATTTTACCATCTTCTTTCCTGAGTCTTGAGGATGAACAGCCAAGAATTCCACCGAGAGATGGTTCCATCCAGCCGTTGTACCATCTGTTCCAGATTTGTCGGATTGCAGCCCACACGGTTGACTGTCCTGGCGTCCTGCATTGAGTAAGGATGTGTTCCATGTCTTCGGTTGCTCACAGACTTCGCAGTTTGCTCTGTCCTCGTATTGAGGGATTGGGTAACATTATCTTCTGCCTCAGAATGCCAGTTTGAAAGATTGACGGAGAATTTTGTCATATGTGTGCCATAACAATTTTGTCTGGTGGCCGTTTTGACGTAGGTATTAGGTAACACCTGTTGCATAGATGAGGCGAACTCTGAGTTGATTCTGATTTGATGATCAACGGACTTGTGCTGCCATAAGTATGTATGTGGTTGCTGTGATTTTCGTATGTCTACATCCCCGATTTGTTATCGTCTGGTTGTTTCAATAGGCTACCTCAGCCAAATAGCTGTCAAGTCTTGATGCCTCCACATACCACCTGATCTCACGGAATTTCGTTTAGCTGTTGGTCGGGGCCTTGCTGGCTGCGAATATCCCGCGCAAACACCACATAGAAGAACTTCGCGGTGACCTTCCGGGATCCAAGTCCGTGGACCTCTGCAACGCGCGAAAGTAATGGGACCTCAAATGAGATTGCAACAATTACCTAAATGTGAACAGGCACGGGTCAGGGATGAGGTAGGGAGAATCAGTACGGAATTATGAATACCACTAGCCCTGAACAACACTATGAGCACAAGTGGTGGCCAAGTAAAGTGGTCGGTAGAGCCGACGACTGAAGACCCAGTGATTGAACGCGTGGGCTCGTCTGCAAAGCAGAAGGGTCATACACCAAAACCCATTGCTTTGTTCTGCATCAGCGAAGTGAATTGTGTTGATGAGTCGTATTTTTTGTGTCCTATGTTTTCATGGTCGGTATTACCAAAAATGGTAGCTATTGGCAGCTAATATAAACCTGCAGAGACTAGAGACTGGTGCTGTTACGTCCTGTAATCTCCAGCAGGGTAGCAAGCAGCAATGGGACAGCAAAGACTCTACTGCCCTCTAGCAGCCTAAACTTCTAAGTAAATGGATTTAGGTGGGTGAATAAGTCCATGCAAGCGGACGAGTTTGTGATAATCCAAGCATCCAGGAAGACATTATCAGCGTCACTGAAGGATCTCTTCCGTTAGCCAGTCTAAAAATTTTTTGAATGGGACGTTTCCATTTACATATATCTATATGTGCCTAGACCTCCTGGAAAGAGACTAAAACCACATCTCTGTTCCTTATCCAGATTCGTGGGTCCTGTTTGGATCGACCATTGTCACTCACGACATGTGAGCACCACAACTAACACCAAACAACGTATAAAAGGACGGGCTCTTAGACTACTCGCATCCCACCCCTTCCTTTCATACTGCACCTGTGCAATTCTCCATATCAGTCTATTTGCAGGCATGATCTCAGTCGATCTTTGTCTCAGCGCTTCATCGTTCCTCCTTGCATTGTACTTTTATCTCAAGAAACCAAACCCATATGCTTCACTTCCTCTCCCTCCCGGTCCGAAGGGCATGCCAATTATTGGGAATCTGTTGGATATGCCGACTGAGTTCGAATGGAAGACGTACCATGAGTGGTGCAAGAAGTATAGTGTGTATCTGTGTTTGCTGTGGCTGTTGAGGGGTTTGACATTGTGTGGTGTTGAAGGGACGGATATTCTGCATGTCCCTGTTATGGGAACCAATATTATCGTGCTTGATTCTCCCGAGGCCGTGCTTGAGCTTATGGAACGCCGATCTTCTATTTACTCGGACAGGTGTGTGAATCGAGCTCTGGTGAGCACGATTTTGGTCTTGTTGACCGTCTCCTTCGCCCATTTAGAGCAAGGATGCCTATGATCAGTGGGTTTCCGTTTCTTACTTCTTTTTCTCCGACGCCAGAAACTGATCATTTCCTTAGATGAATTGGTATGTCGTCTATAAATAGCCACACCATAAAGGCGCATGTTTGGGGGATACTTATGATCTTCGGATTTGTTTACATTGTAGATGAAATGGTATGTCGCGTACGATCCCACAGTGTTCAAATAGTGTGTTCTCATGACTTATTGGCAGGTCTTTCAATGTGGGTTTCATGCCATACGGTGGGTGAAGGCACTGTCCATATGGAGTTAATCGCTGTAATGAGATGCTATTTAGGTAACTACTGGTGAGTTGAATGCCAGGAGTTGCGGGGAAACAGGTGTTTACTGAAGGAAAAAAGGCGTAAGCATCGCAGGTTGATGCACCAGCTCCTTCATCCGACGGCGGCCCTTCGCTTCCGTCCACATGAGCTCAAGGCGACGCACAACCTCCTCCAACGGTTCCTAGACAATCCGAATGATCCCATTGGGAACCTAAGATAGTAAGCCGACCCTTCTAAGCTTTTGATACTGCTGTTGACGCCCTGCACTCAATAGCATGGCCGGCGAAACAATTTTGTCTGTTGCATACGGCCTCGACATAAAACCCAAAGACGATCCCTACATCCAGACTGCTGAACGCGGAGTCCACCCGCTTGTGGCTGCTGCTGTACCAGGCGCATTCCTTGTGGACATGCTGCCGATTTTGAAGTATGTCCCTGAATGGATGCCTGGCGCTGGGTTCCAGAAGAAGGCGAGGGAGTGGGCGAAACTTGCCATGACCATGGTAGAGATGCCTTACGAAGCATGTAAAAAGCGTATCGTATGTTCATTTTCAGATGCTATCTGGGAGCAGTTTTTGACTCTGATTGGTCTGGGTAGGCCGAGGGAAATGCAGTGCCATCTTTTACCTCCATGAGCTTGCAGAGGATTGACGAGGGGACGAAGGATGACGCGTACCAGGAGCCCGTTATTCGTGGGAGTGCTGGGACTATGTATGCTGGTGAGTGGTCGAATCGCTTTTACGAGACCAGGCCATTAATGGTGTTGTCTAGCCGGTTCTGACACAGTAAGTTCTACCGACATTGAGTCGATCCTATCAACTCACCTCATTTCAGACTGTTTCCGCCATTACATCCTGCATCCTCGCCCTCCTCGAAAACCCTGAGATTCTCAAAAAGGCTCAAGCTGAACTCGATTCTGTTGTTAAACCCGGTTATTTGCCCGACTTTGATGACGAGGAGAGTTTGCCGTATATTACCGCTTTGACTATGGAGACTCTCCGATGGAGGGATGTGGTGCCCATTGCAATTCCAAGGTACCTGCAGGTCGACGATGAGTATAAGGGCTACCGGCTTCCCAAGGGCTCTATTGTGATTCCCAATGCCTGGTGTGTACAATTCAACGAGCTATTAAGTAACCTTGCCCTCATTGACCATTAGGGCGATGCTTCATGATGAGAACGTTTACCCAGACCCTTTCACCTTCAAGCCCGAGCGTTTCCTCACGAAGGACGGAAAGATTGACAAGTCTGTTCGTGATCCCAGACATGCTTGCTTCGGCTTCGGTCGCCGGATCTGTCCTGGTCGCTACATGGCATTCTCTGCTGTCTGGATTGCCCTTGCTTCTATCGTTTACTGCTTTAACATCAAGAAGGCTGTTGACGAGGACGGAAAAGAGATTGAACTGAGCCATGAGTATCTCTCTGCTCTTGTTATGTAGGTCGAATTCAGGTTCATCTTGCATTATCCCGAGCTCACTCTCCGTTGCAGCTTCCCCAAGCCATTCAAGTGTTCTATTACTCCTCGTTCTCCGCAACATGAGCGTGCGATTCGCTGTGCGGTTCTCGAACATGAGTTCGCGGCCAATTAGAGTGATGTGTAGTCGTTGCTTACGCCTTCTGATATCTATTTGAACATTCCGTACTTATTACATTTTGTGATTGGGTGCTGTGTTGAGAGTGCCAAAATGATTAATTTGATCTTCCTCTGGATTGAGCATCGGGGCATCAAATCATAAAAGCAGTGAATCTACATGTCATCGGATATGGTGTAGTGGCTAACATTATCGCCTCTCACGCGATAGCCCGGGGTTCGATTCCCCGTATCCGAATTCTTTTCATGCACATTTTTGTTATTCAGGGGTGGATGTTCACGTGACAGAAACCATTTTTCTGCGCAAGTAATGTTCTGAGGGAATGAGAACAACAAGGCTCACCGATGTCTCGCTCAGTGCGCGCTCTCCACTCCTTCCTCGGTTCTCTTAATACGACCCAAAGACAATGTGTTCGAGGTATTTATTCGTTTTGCTACCCTACGTGTTCAAAACTTTGAACATTCCCATAGGCACGCGAGGATATGCGCATGCCGTTCTCAAAGCGCGTAGTGACGTTGAGCACACATCATCGCCAGCATCATCGTCTCGGACGAGCACGGCGGAGGGACGCTCTCGAGAAGGCTCTGCCTGGGGAAAGAGAGAAAAGTTCCGCGAGGCGGCGCAGCCAACACCAGTGTGGCAGATGAAGCCAGAACCTCATTTTGCAAACCACCTCAATGCGCTCTTTACACCGCTCGAGTTTAACCCGGAAATCGCTAGACGCTGTCTCACACATGGCAGTCATCCAACCTCAGTTAACGGCCACAATGCCGGAATGTCATTCCTCGGTGCGTCGGCCTCGGCTCCTTTGGAATGTTTGGGTCTGACATTCCGCAGGTCGTAGAGTACTGGAATCATACCTTCTCCTCTTCCTCCACTCAAGCAAAAACCTCAAACCTACGCATGACTTCAACTTTATAACAAACTGGACACTTAATACCTATACCATTGGCCAGTACGTTGGCTCGAAATGGGGTCTCGGACGTGTAATGCGGTGGGTGCCTACTGTGAACAAGGAAAAGTTGTCAGGGCCTGGGGACAAGGACGGGCTGCTC
This sequence comes from Podaxis sp. AQ795752, assembly GCA_018524425.1. Lineage (NCBI taxonomy): Eukaryota > Fungi > Basidiomycota > Agaricomycetes > Agaricales > Agaricaceae > Podaxis > Podaxis sp. AQ795752. Next base: position 20,274 of record JAEUWK010001570.1, on the reverse strand, counting down.
CGGAGTGTGGGTTTGTACAAGGTCCAAGGTGACGCGGTCGCTGCGGTCATCGGTGCCATTTATGAGCAATTCGTGCGTTCCTCTCTCTTTTCCTTCTAAATTGCTTTTCATTCTCTGGTTAGGGTGGCTCTGTAGCGCACCGGGCATTCCACACTCGCGTCCTACCAAACCTGCTGCTCGATGGCAAGAATGGTGGACTACCTCTAACTTTCCACGAAGAGGTACTTGAGATTTGTGAGAGAATGGGCGGTACAGAGGGTGATCTGACAAAGGCACCGGAGGCGAAGTCTGAGGGCTCCCAGTGACCACCAAAACCCTTTACTTAATGTGAGTCGTTGCCTCTCAACTTTGATCATGCTGTTAACATGCCAACGTAGGCTTAATATTTTGGTTGCTTTCTCGTACTGGTCATAAAATGAACCTAATTTTTGCAATGTCTCTACTGACAGTCCACATAAGAGCTACGTCCGATATGGAGACTCATTACTAGCACCCGATCTATAGTTCCAGCAAGGAAGGGTCCTTCAAGCCTCTTTTTCAGTCCCTGCTTCCCTATCCTGGTGCTTGAAACCGCTTTTAATCCTATGCCCCAACTTATCCGCCTTTTCCTCGATGCTATGTCCCACCCAAGCCACGTTCCTCATACGCCTCCACTGCATCAGGCCTCTGTGCTTACGATGCGCCTGTTTCGGTTTCTTCCTCTTCGCCTTGGCATCCTCTTCGAACCTCTCTTTCTCTCTTATATCATCCTCCGATCGCTTCTTCCGAAGTGATGTGCTTGTACCATTGTCCCACCCATCAGCATCACCTTCAGGACTTGCGCTCAAGTCCTCATCATTCTCGTACCCATCCGACTCCTCGGACTCCTGGCCATGTTCCTTGCGTCCGTCTTCGCCAAACAAATCCTTCTGCTCTTCCGCACAATCCAAAGCTTCCATCACATCTTGCAAATGCCGATCATGGTTCACTAGGGACTGGTGATAACCGCTCAGGCCGTGCCAGAATCTCAAGCGCACGATGAGCACGACTCCAGGTATAATATCTTCCCCACCGCCAGCTCCGGCACCGATGCTACCTTCTTCGAGTTCCTCGAGGACGGAGTCACTCCTGTTTGAGGCGTTGTGTCCTGAATTGTCTTTGGTGCTGGTGTTGGCGTTGGCGTTTGTGTCCTTGTCTTTGCCCTTATCCTCGTAAGATCGGTTCGTGATTGCGTTTAAAGGGGTTGCGGCTACTTTGCCCAAACTCCCCAAAGGCCCATATCGGTGTCCTTCGCTGGACAATGGGTCTCCACGCGCATGGTATCGTCGAATAGGCAACTGCACAACAACCTCATCTTCGTCCGGGATATCTTTTAACCAAAGTGTGCATATTGCATTCGTCGTTTCCCGCCCTACCTCGTGTTTCTGGAAGAAGATGTGGAGGCGTGATGCGTAGCGTTTGAGTACGGGTAGACGGAGAGGTTTTGGGTGCCGTTTGGGGCGCCATTCGGCTGATGCTTGGGTTGCCGCTGTTGCAGTGATTGAGGACATGGATGAAGTGTTCTCAACGAAGTCTTTGGGTTCGCTCATGGTGTTGACGTGAGTGGTGGAATCGGTGTGAGAGGAAGTAGGGGTTGTGCGGATGGAGTTGCTATCTTCCGAGTGCGAGTTTGAACGGGATCGAGGGGGAGTGTGGTCGTGTGCCGGGTGGACTGGAGACATTTTGCCCTTACCATACTGTGTGCGGAAGACGAGGCGACAGTTCGCTAAATCGCTTGGGAGGACTCCTCCCTTCTTCCCTTTACCATTATCACTGTCTTCTGCGACCGTTCCTTTCTCCCTGCCCCTACTCAACGCGCCACTCTCAACCGCATACACCTCCGACTGGACCTCTAACGTGCCTACATCCCATCCTAACAATCTCTTCGGCAGTTGCATTTGCACACTGCGAAAGATCAATGTAAACTTTAGCCTGCCATATCCGATCCCGCCAACAATAGGGAGGGTATCGGCGTAGAAAGATTTGTCGCGGAAAACTGAACGGAGTGGGAGGATGACGACACCAAGAATGGGCGGGTGTTCATGGAACCTATTGTCGCGTACTGCGATGAGGACGGTTGTATCAGCCCACGAGCGAATGAATTTCTCGGTCTTGGCGTCGAACTGGGTTATGAGGCATTAATAAATGAAATGGAGTGGAAAGAGGACCCAGTGAAGAGACGTACGAATGGGTTGCTCGATTTCATTTTGGTGCGGGTTTTGTATACCCGTTGATGATTGATCAATACTGTACAATATGCGCTTGGTAGGTCGTCCGCATCCTCATCCTCGCATTCGTCAGCCTCTTTCAAGCCCGGTCTTTGCACTTTATGCACGCCCAAGCCTGATATTTGTTCAATTCGGATGCTTAGGATTCCCGAAGGGAAGCGGGGTGCGGGCCGAGAGGAAGCGAGAATCTCGTCAGCCTTGCGTTTCAAGTCGTCCTTTTTCTGTTGTTCGACTTCACTCGTCAGCCGTTGGTCCTCCGATGACGGATCCTTAGAGGGAGTGGATGTGGCCGGATTGTGAGATGACACTTGGGACGAAGGTTGGGCGGGTGTTTGGTCGAAACAACGGAGGCCGACGCCTGTGTCAGGACCTTCGTTTTCTTCAGCTTCGGGGTGTACTTGTTGGTTGAGAATTTCTCTCGTCTTTGCCTCTCGCAATTTTCTCTCCGCCTCAGCTTCAACGTCGGCTTTGACTTTGTCGTAGCTCGATAACGCAGTCGAATTTCCTAAACCATCTTTTCCAGGATCCCCCGAATTTCTCGAGTCCTCAGGGTCAGACTTTAGTTTATCATCCCGAGCCTCTAGATGTTGCTGCAACGTTGTTTTGTCAAAGTATCCGCACTCCCAAAGTAGTTTTCCTGGGACTGGTGTAGATTCGGGCGTGTCAGTGCAGAGCTGGTCCTGGCGGACCGAGATATGGTTATGTGTTTCGAGATTCTGCATTATGTAAGAGAGGGGGACATCAATTGTGCCAACTAGATCGTCTGCCGTTAGGCGATCTGTGAGAAAGGGTATCAGGTGGCATCTCGTCAGTTTACAAAACAGAGGACATACCGGCATCCCAGACTTGAATCCGGAGAGATTCTTGAGCGTTGACTTCTTCCGGACTGACGAGGACTGCTGTCGTTTCTTCCCAGACTGGGCTCCCATCCCGGCTAACGATGCTATGTGCGAGTAAGGTTTACATTGGCTTTCCCAAGGAAAGAAAGATCGACGAACCGACTGGCCCACAGGAACTTTCCCCACTTACTCCATCCTAACGTTACGTACATTTCCCCTTTTCTCCCGTCCTCACGCGTCTTGAAGATCTTTGTTTCATCTGCATTCCCGAACCCTGTCGCACATCTGATCGTAACAACCATCACACCCAACGCGTCCACGTCCATTCTCGGCACACCCATCAGTATGGATTGCAAATCCACATTAGTGGACTTGGGCGCGACATATTCCCCGACCACCGAATCAATATTACGCTGGAGCCACCCCGACAAGCCCGGGATGTCCATTACATTCATAAAACTTTTCGTGAGAGGTGTACAATTGAAAGTAACTTTTGGTTGGCCGAGTAGGGTTATGGTCATGAGCGCGAAAAAAGGTGGGTTGGGGGTTAATTGAATTCTTAGTCTCGCCGTGGTCAGGAATCCCGTCAGCTCGAACCATACTGGTAAGACAATACCACCAGAAGCGTAGAACTCTATTAGTAAATGTAAATTTGCTGATCGCCCTCTTAAACCCATGGTGGACGTAGCAGGTTTGGCACGGTACGCGAGGGCGATTTCAATGTTCACGAAATCGCCTTCCTCCGCAGCATGGCCCTGGACAGATTGGCCTGCAGAGCCAGGGGAAAGCCAACGTATGCCAAGGATGCGAACAGGTTCGACGCCTTGGCCCAAATCAGCTATCCGAACGCCGCGAATAAGTTTGGGGAGTGAACTTTGGAGGGAGTCTTCTAGTATGTCGGCGAGAGAGGTGAAAAGGGCCGGGTTGACGACTGGCCAGATAGAACGTAGGAGGGAATTGAGCCATCTTGCGGATTCTGGAGGGTCCGATGTGGAAGAGGCGCCTGAATTCGAGTTGTGGCGCTCGGATGGGGAGTCCATGCGTTCATGGCTGGTTGGGTGTGACTTCCTTTCTTGATATGGAGGCAAGGAATCGGGTGGTGCTTGAAATACTTTGAAGGACAGAACAGAGAATCCGACTATTAATGCGAGGAAGCAACAGCCCAACGGCAGAGCCAACAAGCCCAACCAACTGAACCCTTTTGAATGACCCACGAACAGGCCAAAGAACCACCACAGCATCGATATCGTCATTGCACTTATTCCCGAGGCAGCACCCGCAACTACCGCGGCTTGCATCTGCGTATGTTCTGGGTCGGCGCCTGGATCGTGCCACCACCCTTTGTGTGTCACTTCATTCACCAGTTGCTCCATTTCATGGTGCTCGAGGTTCGATCTCGCAGCATCATGATGGCGCTGGGAGGCTGATACCGTAGCACGTCGGCGGCGGTCTTCAGACGTGGAGAGCGGCATGGGTATCTGTTCCAACTCGACGTCGGTAACATCGTGGATTGTGAGCGGAAGATGTGTTATCGGATCGAGGACTTGGCGTTCGTTATTGTCCCTAGAGGCACTATCCATCGTGCGTTACGAATAATTTCGAGCGTTAAGAATCGCGCGGGTAAAGAGTAGGTGGATGGATCCCTTTGCATTTGGTGCTGGTAAGTAAATAGCGTATATCTGTGGGGAGACTGCGATTTAACAGAGCTTGACGTCATTTGCCTGTCAATGTGTTTTTTTTTGGTGAAATCCAGGGCGGAGCTTGTAGTGTTTGGGGTCCAGCTTCGAATTTTGATGTGAACCTTTCCTTTCTGAGCATAAGCCCCATGAGCACCTGCCAGACACATTCCGCTAAACCCCTTGTTTTGGGCGAGCTCCTCCACCCCCTGGTAATATCAGTCTCAAGAAATCACGGCCCAATCACCTTCGTTTTCTCAGGGGTAATGGGATCCACAAGAGCCCCTGCATACTGTAATATGATGGTTAGAACAAAAACCATCAAATCACTGATGGCTCTCCGGCAATGTTTGACCTGTCGAAACATCTCACTGTCAATTCTATGTCAAGGCTCGCCCGCGTGAGACTGGCCTAGAAGTCGCAATACATTCCCATGGATCTTTTTCCGGATGAAGCGTGATCCTTAGAACTTTGGGCAAAGTATATAGTGCGGTTGAAAAACGGCTAACATCTTCCTCACGGCAGTATCTCGGGATGCCTCGACAGCTTATACCCTTTCCCCTCCTCCTTTCAGCTCTCCTCACAAACAGTGCTGTCCTCGCGGATAATGCCTTTCCCCTCGATCCCGGGTTTGACATTCAACAAGTAGCAGCGGTGGCCGTGTCTCTCCCTTCGCATTCTTGGGAGTTTGGGACTGCAACAGAGGCACTACTCGAGCTGTACGATCCAGACATTTCTGTTTTCGGCTCCTCGCCCTTCTTCGACACCCCTCCGTACCTTAAGACTCACCAAGGCAGAATCCAAGGGCTAGAGTATGCGGCGAGTACCATCGTCATCGGAACAGGCGTAAATGGACTGGCAGATGGAGATGGTGCTGTCGGAGATCCTGCCAGTCTTGGAGTCGGTGCGGTCCTTTTGGGCGATTATTTGTCTGCTGGGGAGGGAGAAAAATATACCAACGCTGCGATCGGGGAAGTCGAGTTCATCATGAACGAGGCGCCGAGGTGGGAGAACGGAGCAATCTCGCAACGTGTTTCACTACCCGAACTCTGGTAAGCACGACGACTATCTCATGTCGTGCCCACATTTATAGATTTCATTTACTATGATCCCGGTAGGGCGGACTTCCTGTATATGGCACCCCCCTTCCTTGCCTACTACGCAGTTCACACCTCCAACCTGACACTACTCCAGGCAGCCGTCGAGCAGTGTGATTTATACCGTCAGGTTTTGCAAACACCCGACAACAACGGTTTATGGCAGCATATCGTTGGACCACAGTCCCCAGATCCCGGCTTGTGGTCGACAGGGAATGCATGGGCTGCAGCCGGGATGACCAGGATTCTAGCCACCGTCATAAAGTCGCCAGATCTCCTGTTTGCAACCTGGAAAGATAAGCAATGGAGGCGCACCGCCATCGATTCGTTAACTACCTGGATCAAGGAGATCCTTGACGGCGCGATCGATTCGCCCATGGACAACGGGTTACTCAGGAACTACCTCAACGATGTTTCAGGAGATGGCCATGGGTTCGGGGAAATATCCGGCAGCAGTTTATTGGCAGGGGTGGCATACAGAATGGCGACGCTCCGGAAAGATATTTTTGCCAACCATTACCGAAGGAGAGGGAAATTCGGCATCAGAACGAGCCAAGGGAAGTATCTGGATTGGGCGGAAGGCATCAGGACGACGTTGGGACAGAATGGTCATGTCACGGCCAACGGGACTGTTACACCCGCAGTTAATCCACTTGGGTGGTTTGACACGACTCCATACACAGCTGGAAGCCCCGAAGGACAGAACTTCGTCGTCTTGATGTATGCGGCCTGGAGAGACTGCATCAAAGCAGATATTTGCGAATACTAACATAGTCAGTTTATCGTCGTTGTTCCTTGAAGTTTACACATCCCTTTGAAATTTATAGTTATTTATGTTGCTGGGCTACCAACTCTAAAAGTAGTTACGCATACTAAGGCTAAAGATAATAGTGTGTCGACCTTTTAATCACGGCCAGTGAAACTTGGGGAACAAGTGTACTATGCATAAAAGAGCATCCGCGTAACTGGGAAGGAGCCTGCAAAATACCCACCTCCTACCCTTCGTTTGAGTTCCGATCAAAGTTCTTCCAATACTAGACTTCCATATGGGGGTCAACAAAGCCAGCCGTAAGTCAGTCGCTAAGCCAGCCGTAATTTTGTCGCTAACCAGCTGTAAGTCAGTCACTAAGCCGTCCTGATGGCAGCGTTTTTAACGCGCTCCCGACTATGACCCTTGATATCCTCCCTCCTGGGGTGGACCAAGAACAAAAAGAAGAATTCGGAAGCGAGGGGAACCGAACAAGTCAGGGTCTGATTTGGTGAGATAGTGGACGATGACACTACCAATTCCCGGCTAGAGCATAAGTGGTCTAACGATGTGCACTTAGCCTGCTGGAGATCGAGTTTCAGGCAGTTAGTCTAAACATGTATTCCAATTTTGAATGCAGCAATGCCTGGAGGGACTACTTTTTTCCAAGCTCTAAACATCAAATATTCTACCGAATTTTGCTGTGGATATTTGGGCTCCTCGTGGTGGGTTGATTTGAGGTGTATTCCAAGTTAGCCTTTCGCTATGCTGCATCATATTGCACCGGGGAACTCAAGGACTGATCTTTCTGTGCATGCATAGATATCAAGCCAACCCACTATACTTGTTTTCTGACTCATATTCTTCTCACTGGCCGCAGCGGTACTGATATACTATGGCTACGCCTTCATTACCTATTGGAAAATGATGCCTGAAATTTATGAAACCTACCTGCTCAACAATAGTACACTTGTTGTTTTCACATAATTATTTTTATAGTTTATAATAACTCAAACTATCAACTAGCAGTAATGTGGAGGACCAGGATATTCAACTTTTACAGGCCATTCGGAGGTTGGTGCAGGAAAGCGGCGGTTCAGCGCCACGCTTACCGATTGGCGGAGCAAAGAGTGGGCATGGTCCCGTCATATCTCCTGTGCTTGTTCGGGTCCCTTCGCTTCCGGACTTTTCCTTTCGGTTCTGGTATATACCCTTCCCAACGTATTTGTCTGATACGTTGATTCACTCACGGATTGTTTAAGTGCTCACGTCTCATGACTTCGCAGCCTCACTTTAGCTGACAAGTAGCGGCTTGAATATCCACTCGTTCCTCTGGCTTTTCTCTTCATGCACGGTCTACGACGGGGCCTTTTGCTTAGTTTCCTCCTTTCGTCTGCTTTTTGACCCCATCATATTGATGAACAGCGTACCCTAACGTACTCAAAGCCTTTTTATGGGGGTAATATGGCCTCTCGTTTGGGTAGGTTAATCGCCAATGTCACTACGATCCCACTGTTTGAAAATCTCGCTTCCTCCAAGTCCCTCCTTAGGCGTGGTATCTTGAAACTGTGGTTTATTTCGCTTCCCGAGCCTAGTTTATCAACACTCCCGACGCCTCTGACATCACTCACACTCGGTTCTTCACTTCCCTGCTGGCCTCCATTGCTTTCTCATTTCTCTTCTCTTTCTTGCTCTCTGTCTCGAAGGGGTAGCAATGAGCGGATCTGATCCCATTCGTTCCCTTGTTGCCGACTTCACCGCAAATATGACTTCGCGGAGCCACGCAATGACGATCATCTTCGCCTTTATGAAGCGCGATGCACAAAGCACAGGAATCACGCACACTCGTTCATGTCTATCTCTGGTGGACCTCCATTCGAACACCAGATGATGGGGTTTATACTGCCTGATATCCCACTCCCGACGTCCTTCATGGACCTTTGTGGGGAGTGAAAAAGCCATTACTGCTCGGAGATCCGAACACACCTCAGTGATCAATTTCTCTAGTGCTCGTCGGACTCGGATATTAACCCTCCAATTTCTGATTGTCTGATATTCGCTGAGAGTCAATGTGCTAACTGAGGCTGAAGGACCGCAAGCGCGAGCAGCAAAGGACGTGATGGATGAGCGAGGCGAGTATATAGGGTGTGTTGGTAATGAGAGACGGCGGTGCAGCTTCAACAATTTATTACACGGTGCTTGGTGGCAGAAGGAAGAGACGATCATGGAATCCCTCTCGGACCACACCCTCGGGATGGATGGCGTGAATTCACGGAAAACACTCAGGCGATTTAGGAATGGGCACAGAATATTCCGATGGGGAGACCACATGTCCCGGGCGTAGAGAGAACAGTATAACGCGGGGTCTTTTGCTTGCTTGAAATGTGAAGGCAAACACTTAGATATTGTTCGTGAAGAATGCGGGGTTCATCTGTTCTCCCACTTGGTGAGTTCAGTCACACGCTGGTACTCGTGCAGGATGTGAGCCCGAGTTTGAAGTGGTTCTCCGTGCCCGCTGGTCTGTGGTTTCCGCGAAAGAACAACGCTGTGTACTCGCCTTTGGGGGCATGCCCCAGTATGTTCTGATTTTGTTCTGAGAGGAGAATTTGGCGAAAGTCTCTCGAACGGAGAGCGAATATGTACTAAACAAACTACAACGGGGTCAGGACGCAAACGGGTGGAACGGCTTGCACGTGTGTGTATGGGCTGAAACGATGGGATATCATAGCATTGCGCGGCATCAGTCTCGATTTGGTGGAATGACGAGATGACTGGACTCGGATCAGGATACCATCGTAAGCAGCGGATTGAAGTCAAGCCTATGAATACAGACTTCCCTCCAGTCTTGGTGACATAGCACACTGTGATGTTCGAGCGGCCAACACGACCTCCTTGCCGATATGCTCACAGAGAAAGAAGTCTGGTGTTCCGAAACCAAGATTAAATCCTTTATAATCGCCGTGCTACAACTCCACTATTCCGTTGATGACGGTATCCAAAGGGGTTACTTGCAAATCCAGGACGAAGGGACATCCCGAACTACCGGCAGAGGATATCGGCTCTACGTCTAATGAGAGGTTCATCCTGCAACCACCACCAGAGTAGTAAACCAACAAGGAGTAAACAAAACCAGTATCCTGACCGGTCGTGAATAAGGAATAGATAGATGAAAACAGGCGAATTCATGAGAAGTTACACCGAACTACGACACTGCGTTTCAGTAACAGATGGCTATTGACAATCGTACTTTACCCATATCTGCGCATTGCGACGATTTATCCAAGTGATGGAAGTACAAGGAAATGAGAGGTCTATTGATATGATAAAACTATGCGCAGGACTGTATAATGCAGAAAGTAAACAGATCATCGCTAATCAACAACAGCAGATAACAACCATGGGATATGAATACATGCAGCCCATTAGTATTTTGCTCATTACCTTCCTTCCACCAGAGACACAATCCAAATTACCACGTAAGAAACGTCACATCTACTGCATGCGGCCCAAGACACGAGGCTGGTTGACATCGGCCATGTTGATGAATATATCATCGGCGGGGTGGCGATAGAGAGGCGCCTTCAGTCTCTTCTGGTCGAGATGGTGACCGATGAAACCGATGCTGCGACCAAGAACGAAGAGACCATTGAGGGTACCAATCTTGATGTATTCATCAGCCTCTTCGGGGGTGAAGGCACCGCTATCGCGGAGCAAGTCGACGAAGCAAACAGCAATACAGCCGTCGACGTTGAGGATGAGCTGTAGATATCATTAAGCGACAATCGCTTGAGCTGAGAATACAGATGACTCACAGTGTCCTTCTTAGCGGTGGTCACTTTCTCGACAGCGAGGGCGTAGTCAAGCAAGCTGTGACTGGGGAAGTGCTTGCGAACATACTCTTTCACAATCTCAACGCGGAGATCAGGGTTGTTAACACTCTTGATCTTGTGACCGATTCCAGAGACTAAACAATGTCAGTAGGCAGCCTCACTCGTACACGGACAGGAACTCACTGAGCTTATTGGCCTTCCTGCAACTGTCGACGAATTCGCGAGGAGTGAGGCCGGTGTCACGGGCTTGTGAGAACATGGCGGCAGCCTCATCCAGAGCACCACCGAAGCGGGAACCGATGGTCAAGAGGCCGGAAGCGAGGGACGAGATGAGATCCTTGCCGGCACGAGTAGCAACAATAGTGTTCATGGCACCAGACACAGCGGGACCGTGATCGGCAGTGAGCATGAGGACCATCTCGATGAACTTGGTGGCCCAAGGAGGAAGGCCTAAAGGCAAACACGTTAGACGAACTCAAGCAAGCTCACGTGGAACTACTTACGGCGCTTGAACCAGAGCAAGGAAACGACACCACCAATACCAATGTCTTCTTTGAAGACTTCGGAGATGCGCATACCTGCGTAAAGGAGTTCCTGGCCACGTTCATCAGAGATAGTGGAGATGAAGGCAGCGGGCTTTCTGATGAGACCAAGTTCCTGTTCACGACTCGTTGAGACATGTTGTTGTTGAGTATGTGGTACACACTTCGACTCACCTGAGCCCACTTGTAGTCCATGGGGATAACCGGGGGTTCGATCTCCTTCTTGGGGATAATGACACCGGACTTGACCAGGGATTCGTAGGTCTCTCTGAGGACACGAGGAAGCTCTTCGAAGGTATCGGGAACGATGAATCCAGCAGCCCTCATGGCACGATTCTTAGCTTCAGCGGTCTCCATATCGCTGTTGGCCATGGAGCCAGCGTGACCGAACTGCACTTCGGTAGTGAACATCTTAGCGCAAGTCCCGATGGCCCAGGCGACGATAGGCTTAGTGATCTTGCCGGCTTTAACAGCCTCAATGACACGATACTCCTCAACACCACCGACTTCACCGAGGAGGACGAGCATCTTGCACTCCGGATCGGCCTCATAGCGGAGGAGGTGGTCGATGAAGGTAGAGCCGGGATAACGGTCACCACCGATGGCAATACCCTCGTAAGTACCGTTGGTGACGAGAGAGAGAATATTGTTCAACTCGTTGGACATGCCACCAGACTTGGATACGTAGCCGACAGAACCGGGCCTGTAGAGCTTGGAAGAGATGATGTTATCCATCATACCACCAGAGTTACCGATCCTGAAGCAGCCGGGTTTGATACCACCGACGGTGGCAGGACCGATGATGAGGACGCCCTTCTCCTTGGCCTTCCAGAGGATTTCACGGGCATGGCGTTCGGGGACACCCTCAGCGATGAGGGCAATGGCCTTGATTTGAGGGAACTCGAAACACTCGAGGGTGCTGGAATACACACTGCGGCTGGAGGCGAAATTGACGACAACATCGACATCGGGATGTTTAGCAGCGGCGTCCTTTACGCTAGTGTAGACAGGGAGAAGGGTCTCCTTGGTGCCCCAGTAGAACTTTTGGATGTGATGACCACCGAATGGATAGATCATGGCAGCAACGGACGGAGTGGCACGACCACAGGAGTAATCGAAGTCAAGCATGCCTTGAATAGCACGGGGTTGCAGGCCGTAGACAAAGGAGCGAGTATCGGCGTCGAAGGGCCTATACCAAGGGCGGGAATGTGGAGATTGACCCGCTTCAAAATGGACAATCTGGTCCTTGGGCTGAGTGCGGCCACCATCGGGATGGATAGCACCAACGGAAGTTTCAGTGCTGCCAACAGGGGCAACCTGAGGAGGAGGGGTACCAGGCTGAACACTCCTCAAACCATCGGCGGGAGCGGCTTTGGACTTGGAGATATCGATGCCCAAAGCGAGGGGCACAATTTCTGTGATATGAGTATCGGGGCCGAAAACGCGGATCGGGACTCCGAGGCTCTCGCCGAGGAGGCGCATAGCCTTGAGACCTTCCTGGTAGTTGGGACCGCCGCGGCGCACGAAGATCTTGACATTGTGGTTGATGAGCTGGTTCTTGTACTCCTTAAGGGCGCGGATGATACCCTTGAAGGTAGCAGCGACATTGGTGAAGTTGGCAATACCACCACCAATGATGAGAATCTTGCCATCAGGACGGGGAGTTCCACGAGTGATGAGGTCAACTGGTATCAAGGTGTCAGCCGATGAGTATGAAAGTCACTGCAGGAAGAACGGACCGATCGTCTTAGCATACTCGTACGTCTGACCCTCAGTGGGGGCACCGGAGTATTCACCGTAGTTGGCAAGTTCATGGGCGAAGCCGTGGGCAGCAATAGCATCGGAGTAGACAACACTTGCACCACCACCAGCAACCATTGTCCAAACACGGCCCTCGGGGTTGAGAACGGTCAGCTTGAGAGAAGCGCCGGTTGAGCCATCAAGTTTCTGGATGTAGGCTTCCTCTTTGGTCAAATCGCGACCGAAGGGAGCGGGCCAAACCTACGACAGTATTCTTAGAACCTTGTAATATCGGAGGGAATCAGAAAATTTACCATCGGAGGTCCACGATCAGCGGAGACTTTAGAACCTTTGCTGGTCGTAGCATTCTCCGCCTCGTAAACGGAGAGGTCACGAGCGATAGCCCACTTTGGTCCACAAATACTCTCGGCAGTCTGGTCGAGCTTGGCGGCCATGTCGAGGTAATGGATGGTAGGTTCACCACCAGCAACAGCATCGAGGACGACAAGGGGGTTGATTTCTAGATAGGCAAAGTGGAGGTCGACGTAGACGGAGTAGAGGCGGATGAGGAAGTCGACAAGGGTATCCTTCTTCTCGGGAGGGACGTGGGTGAGAAGGGTAGAGGCAATGGTTTCGCGAGTGGGGAAGGGCTTATTGACAGGAAGTTCGAGGACGAGGGCCTTGGCATCGACATCGCCAATATCAACTCCGCCCTCGTGTGTGAAGAGGATTTGGTCTCCCTCACGCTGGGAGTTGATACAGACATAATATTCCGTGTTGGAGGGATGAGGGAGGAAGGGCTCAACAATGAAGTTGTTCAGGGTGCCAGTAACGGCCCCGACCTAACATGAAAAATGGCGTCAACCGATCAATATTCATGGAAGCCTGGAAGAAAGTAAAAGAAGCAACCAAGCAATGCAACATCACGTGTGACCAGTAATTAGCATCATATCAACTCGTCTGTATATTTGCTGCAGCTATATCAAGGACGCGAGGCAAAAACGAGGGTGTATGCTATTCAGATGCTATTCAGATCTCTCGATGATCTATCGAGAAGCGCGATAAAGCCATCGCAACATCGATAAAGAACGAGTGGCACCATGCAGACGAACATATGACAAAGGAGGATGGGTGTATGCGCACCTTTTGAGGTTTTCCAGCGCGTTCAGCAATCCACTGCTTGGCCTCAGACCAAGTCTTGTTGAGGGCCAAAAGGCCAGCCTTACCACGCCGCTTGATGAGCTGGTCAGGCTTAGCAACGAGCTTGGTGGTGTGAACCCATGAAGGGACCTTGTTGTCGGGGGTAATGGTGTTGGTTTCAGGATCCCAAGAGATCTGAGCCACTCGGGCAGCGGGGTACTGGAAGTTTGTCTTGACCTGGGCGTGGGGAGCGATGGCCGGGGCACGCTCGAGCCAATATGCGAGTAGAAGTTTGGCGTCGTATTCACGGATGGCTGTGCAGACAATGAGTATAAGGGTATGTATGTATAGTGGGTGGGGACTAACCCTTGGAGGACATGGTGGTGGAAGGAAAAGAATGTCAAGAGACAAGGGAGCGGCTCGGGGGGTTAAGAGGAAAACGGAGGGACCCTAGTCCAGATTAGACGCAGACCTGGTCCGATATCATCTCTGCAAAATTCTTGTCTCCCATCTGTGCCCCCAAAGTTCACACGATCCTTGACCTCAGCAGATCATCATCCCTCCGCGTAAATCAGACCGCAATCACTACTCCAATGTTGGTGGATCGACATGCCATCGCGTATCATTAGTCATTGTTCATCATTCAGTCGTACGCGATGCCTCTTGCGACCTGGAGAACGACGTGGATGAGACAGAAAAACTTGCGAGCTCGTCGGTTTAGAAAACCTCCCGACAGTCGTTAAAATACGTTGATTGCAGCAATCAATGCTCCATCGTGGTTAATTACAAGCCCACCCCTGCTACACAGCACTCAATAGCATGCTAGGACTGATATCCTCTGATAATGGGAGTACCGGAATCTGGCTCCACACTTGCGTCAATCAGGCAACAAGGTTCCTTGCACTCGGTACCATCATCTTGTTTCTGGCTTATAAAAAGAACCAGACACCCCTGTTAGTCCGGGAAAGGGTCGATCACAATATTACATCGGTGCATCTGCGTTGTCTGCATTCGTCTAATACGCCTATCTCGTCAGTGGGGCGGTGGCCATTCCACGCCGCTCGGTGTGGTACGTGGATCCCAATACTGGCATTAGTGGTCGGGACTCCCGTTTCTAAACCTCGAAATTAGCCTTGTTGATGCGAAAACTATTAGACTGGAAAGGCTCACAGCCGAGAAGTCAACGCTTACAACTGTCTCTTCTATTTCAAAAAATCATTATCCACTCCATGATCCACTGAATGTAGTTCACTCTGCGCACCCCTATCTAAGATCTTTCCCTACCTCGAGTTCTGGTCCACTCAATTGAAACTCTTAAGATTGCCAATTTGACATCGCGGCCCCATATCACAGGGCGATCAGAGGAGATGAATGATAGGGCTTTATAGGAGCATATGGTCAAAGCTAAAACGACGGCACAGGAAAAACTCCGATACGGGGAATCGAACCCCGGGTTATCGCGTGAGAGGCCAATACGCAATACTGTCGTTGATGGTCCTTTTGAAAAATTCGAGTCGCGGGCAGTTTTCTCACTTCTCTCTGCACCTATCCACTTGTAATTTTGCATGAAGCTTGGTGCCTATATGAAGCACCAGTCTATTAATTTTTCATGATTTTGTGACGATCCTGAGGAGTAAGGCTAACGACTTTCTGATGTTAGCAGTTCTTTGAAAATATTGTCACACGGATGTCACGCAAAATTTCGATCTCGTGTTCCTGGCCGAACTCGGCGTAAGGGCGAACTGCAAAGTTCGCGACACATATATCTCTGTTTTCTCTGGAGGAAGAGGGAATTTGCTGATGTGTTAAGCTGAATTGTCAACAAATGACCTAGGGCGGAACTCGCAAAATGCTAAGATGTGTTTACACGGATCAAGTCACGTCATGGTTCACTGAGGTTGGTGGTGCCATCGGCATTGGTGGAATGTGCGAAATTGGAGGGTACGGAGACTAAGAATGTTTGTACATTTGTTGCCTGGAGTAGGAGTAGACTGTTTTGATTGGGATTGCTGCCCAGTGGATTTTAAAACACCTTCCAGTCCATGTGTCACGCTCACAAGTAGGTACCATTAAATCTCAGCCTACACTTCACCCTTTCAGTAATGTACCTTCTGATTTTCCGGGATCATGTGTTTAGAGGTGTATTATATGGGGTGTACTTTTACTCTTAACCAATGCCAGGACTGGGGAGGATCTTTGTTTTGGTCGAAATTCCCAAATTTCAAACATGTGATCATTCACAGCAATATTAGCCACTACACCATATCCAATTATCAGATTAGTGTATTCTGACCTTATATAGTGTGCAGGTATGATTTTCAACTAACTGGTCACCCCATGGCAATCAGATGTTCTTCCCAACTTGCTTTCACTACAACTAACATTTGATGATTACTGCAGTGCTATGATTCAACAGCAGTCAAAGTATTGATGACTCCAACATAAGCAGTAACTTAGTGTCTGTTTATCTCACCACAAGTATAGCCTGATGTGGGGAACTGGAACCTCATGCCAGGAGTTTGTGTTAATCAAGGACTGGATAACCTCAGATTGCAGGGCAAGCTCTGTGCAACCATAATAAAGAGAAGGGAGTTGAATGGGCAGAAATGATTTAATGGGCAGTACTCTAGGTACACTGGAAATTCTGGAAAGGAGGTATAGAATAGGGAGCAGGAACCATTCTCTTTGGTGGGAGCTTGAATGGCCCAGCTGAGCAGTGATAGGTAAAAACTGCAGCAGAGCTGTATATATAAACCTCAGTTGATGGTCATCAGCAAATTAGCTTAAGATAGTTATTACATGCTGATTTATATAACTCATCCAATGTTGTGGATCCTCAGGACAACCTCTACTACAATATCATTTACCACATACTAGTCCACAAGCTAGAACTTGACAGCATATCCTGTCATATCACTCAAGATACCAGTATCCCAGCTAACAAGACTACATGCTATTGCAATGCTGCATTTGCCAATTATCACCACATTGGCCACACATTGTTATTCTCCAAAGACTAGCCAACACATAGCTTTCTATTCTATTTCACTGACAGGATAATAGCTGAGATCCTCCATATTACTTATGTCACAGACTTCACTTTGTGCCCATTAAGCTTTTGAAGCCTTGGTTATAGCTCAGATTCTGTGGATCCTATTCAGTTTAACCTCTGTTCTGTTTCTATTGGGCACTATCTTTCTGGAAATGCTATTTTCCATATCCTCCCTTTTATCACTTTTTTCCTATCAGAATTCTTATCTGGTTATTATGCTTTTTTTCTGTTTGTCCATGGTTTTACCCTCCTTCCCTTGATTATCACTTGCCTATCTAGGCTTACCTAATTATCTGATGTTTTACCTTCACCCTCACCCTATCAGATGACTAGACACCATGTGGACAGGCTCCCCATCCTTGTGTCTTCACTGTAGATATCAATTCACATATTACTTGTAATCTCCTTGGGGCAGTTATCACTGCTGCCACTTAGTTACTACTTTCTGGACCTTATCCTGACTGCTAGTATATAAGTAGGATCACAGCTGTCTGTAGTAGGCATTCAGAATGTCAACTCAGATCTTTCTCCTCTCTCTCCTGTTTGTTCACTATAAGTCTGCCCTTCAGTCCAGACTTGTTCTGTCTCTGTCTGATCCCTGTCTGTTTGTCCACTCAAACCCATAGTTGGTCAAGTAAGGCCATTTGCAATACCAGAGGGGTGCAACATATAAGTTGAAGCCAAGGCCTTGTCTTTTTAGTCTGTGAACACCTGGCTCTGTCTGCTTATGGTCTGCTCCCACATCTGGAGTTAGCTTTTAACAGTATACTGACTCAAACCTCAGGTATCATTTCATCTTATGCCATCTATAACTTGAAGCATTGCACAAGCTCAAGAAACTCCTATTTCAAAACCCATCCTCCCTTATACAGATCATGTTTATTCTTCAGCTCCTGCTCTACACCACCCTACTTCCCATATATCTACTGTGACTACTTCCCAGCCCTGATTTTAGGACTAACCCTCCAGCAGTCACCCACAAGGAAGCACTAGAAAACCTCTGGACCCCACAAGCAGTGGTGATGGCAGTGATACTGACCCTGGTGTGGACACAGGCAATGACCCAAAACCCCAGAAGTCATTAGCAAATGCCCTAGGTCACCTCTCTCATACTCTCCACTCCCTGGAGTGCAATAACTCTGCTGGCCCAACAAACCCTCCTTACATCAAGGTCTACAAGCCCAATATGTTTGATAGCTTGGACTCCCTCAGGATCCATTAATAGGTTTTCCAATGCTGCTTATACTTTACCTCAAATTCACATCAGTTTCCAGATGACTTTTCCAAAATCCATTTTGCTATCACCTATCTGTCTGGTACTATGCTTGACTGGTTTCAGACCATCCTTGCATCCAAGGACCTTGAATAGTCAGACCACAAACTTAACAGCTGGAAAGTTTTTGTCATGAAATTAGAAAATCACTTCAGACTGGCAGATCCCTCTAGGGAAGCTTCTGAGAAGCTAGATACTTTCTGGATAGCCAGAAACCAGCCCATCCTCAAGTATAACCTCAAATTCAACCACCTGGCTAATTTAGTTGGCTGGCCAGACTTGGTCCTCTGCCATTGTTATTATAAGAGCCTCCTAGATTGCATATAGGACTTGATTGCCACTCGGGCTGAAGGCAAGTCCAATTCCCTGGATGAAATGAAGAGGGTTGCTAGTCTGATTGACCAACATCACTGGGAGCAGTAGCATAAGTGCAAACAGCATAGTGACCACTCTGCACAGCACCCAAGAAATGATTCTAATCTGAGGAAACCTGGCAATTTGTTTAACAACAAGTCAAACCCATCCACTACTAGATCCCCTCCTAATCCCACTTAGTCTGGCAATCATCCAAACTTGTCCAGAAATGCTCTGAAGTCTTCTCCAGGCAATGAACTTGGCCTAAATGGCAAACTCACCCCCTAAGAATGCTAATGATGCTTTGATAACAACCTCTGCATATTCTGTGGAGATACTAACTATTGGGTAAACAACTATCCATGCAAGGCACCCAGGTCTAGCCCTCTACCAGGTCTGTCTGCCTCCAACCAGAAAGCTAAGGGTCATCAAGCCCAAGCCCAAGCTGAGGCTCTAGTAAAGAACCCCTCTCCTTTGAATCCCCCAGTGGGTTTAAAAAAATAAAGGGTGGTCCTTAGGACTCTGCACAGACTGGGGACTCTGTTGAACTTATCTGTGCTACAAAAAGTTTCTGACTTAATATATCTGCTCTTTCTGACCCTCATGCTCTTCATGTCCTCCTTTCATCTATATTTTTTGTCCTTTTGTCCACCTCCAATCTGCCTTTGTCCAACAGGACTGTGACTGCCTTAATAGATAGTGGTTCTACCTATTGTTTCATTGACTCTTCTCTTATTTGTGATTACTCAATCCCTACTTTCTATGTCACTTTTGTAAAACTTTGACTTTTTGATGGGTCCTCAAACTCATATATAACTGAACTAGTGAAAATCCCTGTTACATTCCTTACTGGTGAATCAATGACTTTGTACTTTTATGTCACTCAGTTGGACTTGTCTTGCTCTGTAGTTCTTGGTCACAACTGGCTTACCCACTACAATCCATTGATTGACTGGGTCTCAAACAGTATATCATTCTGGTCACAACAAGTTACTCCAACCCCTGCTCTAACCCTCTGCACCATGCTCTTTGACACCTATCTAGTCCACCTGGATCTGTCTTCCTCTGCTTCTGATCTAACCCCTGCATCTGTTCTCTCTGCCTCATCTAATTCACTTCCATCCCATCCTCATATCAGTCTGATCAGCACTGTACCTTTTCTGCATATATCACACCTCCCTGGTTTAGTTTCCTTCACTTTCAACATCCATCCTCCATCTGCCTCTGCTGGGTCTGCTCAGCCCTCCAAGCCTGTCAACTTGTCAAATGTTCCTTCAGATTATCACAAATTTGCAGATGTCTTTAGCAAGGTCCATGTGGATAGGTTGCCTCCACATTGTCTGTACAACCTTAAAAATCAATCTGGAAGAGGGTGCTAGTCCTCCTATTGGGACCATTTACTTTTTATCCCTGGTTGAGCTTGAAGTGTTAAAGGGAATTTATTAATGAATACTTGTCCATTGGCTTCATTTGACCATCAACCTTTCTATATGGTGCTCCAGTCCTCTTCATCCACAAGAAAGATGGTTTTTTCTGCCTTTGTGTTGACTTCTGTGGGCTTAACAAGATCATCAAGAAAGACTGTTATCCTCTTCCCCTGATCTCCAACCTCCTTGATTCTCCTTGCAAAGCTTGCATCTATACCAAGATAGACCTCCATCTGTTACGGTTTCACCTATATTTAGAGGTGCTGAGTGATCACAGTGTTTCATATGTTGTATCAGCCCCTTGATGTCT
>JAEUWK010000592.1:0-38664 GCA_018524425.1 Podaxis sp. AQ795752 | reverse complement strand
CTCCCCCCCTCCCAATCTATCACTTTCAATGGGAAGAGCTGTGATGAGTTGGATGACCTCTGGCATGCTCTTGACTCTTCCTACAATTCCACGCCTAACTGACAAGTGGATCTGAGTGCCATCGAATCCTGTGATGCCCAACCTGAATGCCCATGGCCCCCCTTCTCAAGTGCTAAGCTCTTTGATGCCCTCAAACCCTGTGCCAACTCTTCTGCCCCTGGCCCTGACCACCTCTTGTGGGCCCACATCAAACACCTTATGTCTGACTCTGCTCTCCACAACAATTTTCTCCTTTTTGCCTTCAAGTGCATAGAGTTCTCCACATGGCCGGAACACTTCAAGCATTCCACCTCTGTCATCATCCCCAAACCCAACAAACTGCACTACTCCACTCCAAAGATGTTCCAGCCTATCGTCCTTCTCAATACCCTTGGTAAGTTGATAGAGAAAATGATCTCGACCTGCATGCAGTTTGAAGCTGCCCAATTCGACCTCACCCACCCCCTCCAGTTTGGAGGAATTATCCAGCGCTCCACTGAAGATGCCAGGGTATACATCACTCACCTTGTTCGCACAGGCTGGAAGCACAAATTGAAAACAAGCATCATTGCCTTCGATGTCACTCAATTTTTTCCTTCAACCAACCATTCCCTACTCACTGCTACTCTACAATGGCAGGGTTTCAACTTGCAACTAGTCTCCTTCTTTTCTGATTACCTTGACAATCGTTTTACCACCTATTCATAGAACAATAAACTGTCCCCCAAGTTCTTGGCTTCTGTTGGTGTCGGTTAAGGCTCCGCTCTTTCCCCCATCCTCACTGCCCTTTCCCTTTCCCCCTTCATGTTTAAATTTTCCAATGACCTGCATTGTAAAATAGTTTCCTTTGTTGATGACGGCCTCATTGTTGTACAGTCGGACTCAGTGACCACTAACTGTTGCACCCTTTCACAGGTATACAGATACTGTGAAGATTACATCTCACGCCTCGGTTATGTTCTCGAAAGAGACAAGACCGAGGTCTTCCACTTCTCCAACCGCCCCTCCATCGATCCAAACCCCCCTATCACCATTGATGATTCCTTCACCATCCATCCCAAACCTTTCCTCCATTACCTGGGCTTCTGGTTTGACAGGAGCCTTACTTTCAAGGAACATGTCCGCTTCTATTCCACGAAGGCACTCTCCACCATTCGATGCATGCGCATGCTGGGGAATTCCATCCACAGCCTCTCCCCCCTCCACAAGAGGCTTCTTTACCAATCATGTGTGGTCCCCATTGCCACATATGGTTTCTGTCTCTGGTTCAACTGAAACGCCAGATATAAAGGACTCATAAAGTCCCTGCAACACATGCAATGTCAAGCCGCCCTTTGGATTACAGGTGCATTCTGAACCACTCCCACCAGGGGCATTGAGGCTATCGCTGGTCTCATCCCCATCCAACTTCACCTCTCTAAACTTGCCAAATGATGCTCTCTCCAGTTCTGTACACTCCCCCCATCCCACCCCCTCAAACTCCTTATGTGTGATATCAACCCACTCGAAGCGCACAGCTCCAAACAGCACTCTACAGCGCTTGACTTTGTCTTGGATGTCCAACTGGTCACGGACCGGTTTCAGTGCCTCCACCCCTGCGCCAAACCTGGCCAGCATCTGCTGGACTTGTTTAGCGATCAAATCAAATTCATCAAGTGTCCTGACCCTTCGAAAGAAGGTGCCATGACACTTCACCTCGCCAACGCCACCTGCACTCGGGACCTTTCTTTTTCCTCTCCAGTTTCCTTAGTAGTTTCTACAGATGGTTCGATCCCCACAGATCATTCCCTTTCCGCCACATCTGCCTTCATTGTTTTTAATTCCTCTTCTTCAGACATTTTTTCTTCCGCCATTCACCCTTGTGGTGAAGTCATTTCTTCAGATGCTGAATCGTATGCTCTCCAGCTTGGTCTCTTTTCCTCTATTTCCCTTGCTTGTTCCTGTAATGCCTCCTCCATCACTGTTTTTACAGACTCTCTTTCTTCTGCTAAACAGTTATTTTCCTACAGCCCCCACAGCGCTCATCAAGACGCCATAGCGGTTTCTCCCCTCCTCCACTCCTGGCTCTCCTCTTCTCCCCTTAACCACATCCACTTCTGGTCGGTCCCTTCCTTAGCATCATGGTCAGTCCACAACCAAGCACATAAACTTGCCAAGTCATTATGGCTCCCCAATAATCAACAACGGCCAATCCGCACCTCCCTCGGGTTCGTTCGCAAACTTCATACCAAATCCTGCCTTGAAAAGTGGCAGAACCTCATGAACGACCCAGCCTACCGTGGCCACTCATGGCTCATGCTTGTCGACAGGGCTGAAAACCCCCTCCAACCCAAGTATGCCAAAGGCGGCACTTGGCTAGCTTCACCACTTGGCCGCAACCCCAATCTGTGTGTGCATTTCACTCGTTGTGTCACCAACCATGCGCCCATTGGCGCCTTTCGTCAGTGCTTTTTCCCTGGGCGCTACATCACTTCCTGCCCATGCGGAGAACCACTTGAAATGCGCGGTCACATCCTAGACCAATGCGAGCGCTTCAAGTACCCTTATGGATTCCGTGATGGCTTTCACTGGCTCATCTGGTTCCTGGAAGACAACCTGGCCGCCTTCTCATTCGCCGACCAGATTCAAGGACCCATCACTCGAGAGGAGTTCGCCACCCGCCGCCTCACCCGGAGAGAGCGACTTACTGCAAACGGCGTCCCAGATGTTCACTGAGGACTGTTCCACTTCCCTATCTTATAGGTAGCTCCACTGCTCCCCCCTCGAAAACTTTCCCTTTGAGTTAGTCTGTCATCTCACCCTTCCTCATTCCTATATATCGTCATTAGCTCTTAGCTTGTCATCTAGTCTCTTTTCCTTTCTCTCTCTCTCTTTCTTTCTTTTCTCTCTCTAGTTTCGGTATTGGGACTGCTATCGTGCACCCGTTTGTAGTAGCTAGCCTATTGCAATAAACTCAGATTTAAAAAAAAAAAAAAAAAAAAAAAAAAAAAGACTACCCATGAATAGTCACCTTCATCTGCAGATCATGCAATGTCTTGATGCCAACATTGCATCCCAGCATTATTTCATCTCCTGATTTTCAGCTTATCTCCCTCTCTTTCCCAACAAAGATTTTCTTTCTCAATTGCTATTTTGACCCTTCTGATGATTCTTCACTGACATATCTAGAGTCACATATCCACCTTTTCCCAAACAATATTGTTTGTGCAGGAGGTGACTTCAACTCCCATTTACCTAAATGGGACTCCTACATTCTCCACTACTCAGTACAAGCTGACCTCATTGTCAATCTCATAAATTTCATCAATCTCACCCTGTCTATCCCAGAGGAGGCTAAGTATACTCACATTCCCCTTGACAAATCCAAACACCCATCCATAATTGACCTTATTTTCATGATAGAGGACCCCTTTGGCACAAGCCTAGTCCACACTATCCAGGATGATTGGCAAATTTGCTTAGACTACCTCCCTCTCCTCACATCCCTCCCCATTCCCTCCCCCTTTCAGCCTTTCATCAAGAAGCTTACTATACTATGTGACTCTGAAGAAGAGGCCACATTCCTGTACTTGGTGGGTGTCTGTCTTCAAGCCATCCTGCCACACTTCAACTCTAGTGATGACATCAATTTGTATACAAGCACTATGTCCCTTATCATCTCTCAAGAATGGCAAACCAATGCCAAGCATGTCCAGATTTGTGCAAAGTCAAAACCTTGGTGGAATTTACAATGTTTGATTGCCCTGCAAGCATTCTAGACCCACAAGTACAAGTCAAACTGGGCCAAATTCAGACACACTACACACCAGGCTAAATGCAAGTTTTTCAACAAGAAGATCAAGGATATAGCAGAGGAAAACCATTGTCCCTGTGACTTCATGTCCTGGATTGGCAAATGCAACCTCCCTCCTTTCCAATCTATCACCTACAATGGAAAGAGTTGCAATGAACTTGAGGACCTATGGCATGCATTAGACTTCTCTTACAACTTCACCTCTGATTGGCATGTGGATCTTAGTGCTATCAAATCCTTTGATGCCCATCCTGAGTGTCTATGGCCTCCCTTCTCTAGCACCAAGCTTTTTGACACCCTCAACCCCTGCACTAATGCATCTGCTCCTAGCCCAGATCACTTATCATGGGCCCATATCAAACATCTCATGTCCAATGACATCTTTAGATCAAACTTTCTCCTCTTTGCATCCAAATGTGTTGAGTTCTCCACCTGGCTGGAACATTTCAAGCACTCTATCTCTGTCATCATCCCTAAACCCAATAAACCACATTATTCCACTTTAAAAATGTTCCAACCCATTGTCCTCCTCAACACTCTTGGTAAGTCAATCAAGAAAATGATTTCTGCCAGGATGCAATTTGAGGCATTCCAACATAACCTTGTCTACCCCCTCCAATTTGGAGGCATCATCCAGTGTTCAACTGAAGACATGCGTGTATATGTTACTTACCTCATTTGCACAGGCTGGAAATGCAAGGTCAAGACTAGTGTCATTGCCTTCGACATGGCACAGTTCTTCCCTTCCACCAACCAATCCATCCTCATTTCCACCCTCTGCCATTAGGGATTCAACTTTAACCTCATGTCCTTCTTCTCAGACTATTTAAAGGACTGCTATACCACTTACTCCTGGAACAATAATCCATCTCCCAAGTTTTTGGCTTCTGTTGGTGTTGGCCAAGGGTCTGCTCTCTCCTCCACCCTCACCTCCCTCTCTCTTTCCCCTTTTATATACAAATTCTCCAATGATCCCTGTTGTAAAATAGTTTCCTTCATTGATGACAGACTCATTGCTGTTCAATCAGACTTATTTACTACTAACTGTTGCCTTCTCTCACAGGTCTACAAAAGCTGTGAAGAACACCTCAACTGACTTGGTTTCATCCTTGAAAGAGACAAAACTGAGGTCTTTCACTTTTCCAACCAATCCTCCTCCAACCCCAACCCCCCAGTCACCATTGACAACTCTTTCACCATCCATCCCAAACCTTTCCTATAGTACCTTGGGTTTTGGTTTGACAGAAGCCTGACCTTCAAGGAACATGTCTGCTTCTACTTCATGAAGGCCCTCTCCACTGTTTGATGCATGTGCATGCTTGGCAACTTTGCCCATAGTCTCTCTCCACATCACAAGAGGCTACTATACTATTCATGTGTGGTTCCTATCACCTCATATGGTTTCCACCTTTGGTTCACACATAATGTAAGATACTGTGGACTTGTCAAATCTCTCTAGTGCATGCAATGCCAAGCAGCCCTCTGGATCATGGGCACATTTTGCACCTCCCCCATGGGTGGGGTTGAGGCCATTGCAGGCCTTATCCCCATCCATTTACACTTGTCTAAGCTTGCAAAGCAGTGTTTGCTGCGATAGCACACCCTTCCCTCCTCTCACCCCCTTAAACTTCTTATCTGGGACATTGACCCCTTAGATGTGCACCAAACCAAGCAGCACTCCATGGTGCTGGATTATGTATCAGATGTGCAAGCAGTCATAGACCAGTTCCATCAGCTCCACCCTAGCACCAAACCAGGCCAGCACTTGCTAGACCTGTTTGGTGATCAAATCAAGTTTGTTGAGTGCCCAGACCCTTCGAAAGAAGGGGCTTTGGCACTCCATATTTCCAATGCCTCACATGCATACAACTTTTCCTTTTCTTCTCCCATCTCTCTTACTATAGCTACAGATGGCTTGGTTCCTGCTAATCCCTCTCTCTCTGCCACTTCTGCCTATTTAGTTTTTGGTTCCTCTTTTTTGGACATCCTTTCCTCTTCTGTCCACCCTTGTGGTGAAGTTACTTCATCAGATTCTGAATCATACACTTTCTGACTTGGGCTCTTTTCTGCTATCTCTCTTGCTCACTCTCATGATACTTCTTCTCTAGTAGTTTTCACAGACTTTATCTTCTCTGCTAAACTTCTGTTTTCATACACCCCCCACAGTGCACACCAAGATGCCATCGCAGTAGCTCCTCTCCTCCATTTGTGGCTCTCCTCTTCCCCTTTGAACCACATCCACTTCTGGTCCATACCCTTGTCCGCATCATGGTCCATCTATAAGCAAGCACACAACCTCACCAAGTCTCTCTACCTTCCCCTAAATCACCACTAGCCCTTCTGCACATCCATCAGATTTGTTTGCAACCAAAACACCAAGGTGTGTCTACAGCAGTGGCATAACCTTATGAATGATCCCAAATACTGTAGTAATTTATGGCTTGACCTCAAGGATGGAGCTGGCCAATCCCTCAAGCCCAAGTATGCCAAGGGTGGCACTTGGCTCTGCTCTCTACTTGGCACAAATACCTAGTTGTGTGTGCACTTCACCCAATGTGTTACCAATCATGCACCCATTGGTGCTTTCTGTCAGGACTTTTTCCCTGGGTGCCACATCACATTATGCCCCTGCAGTGAGATGCTCAAGATGTGTGATCACATTCTGGATGACTGCAGTCACTTTCATTACCCTATAGGATCCTGTGATGGATTCTACTGGCTTATCAATTTCCTTGAGTGTAACCCCACTGCATTTTCATTTGCAGACCAGATTCAAGGACCCATCACTCAGGAAGAGTTTGCCACCTGACACCTTTCTTGGAGGAAGCACATCACTGCCAATGGAGTCCCAGATGTCCACTAGAAGGGCCTGTTTCTTCTTTTCTTCCCCTTCTTCTCTTCACCATAGGTAGCTTCCCTGTTCCCCACCACCCCAACACTCCTATGCATATCCCCTACAACTTGCTAAGTTAGCTTATCTCTCTTTTTGTTTCATCATATCTAGTTAGGGTTTGCCCTGATTACTTTTACTACCACTTACTTTCATCTTGTCCTCTCTGTTTTTTCCTTTTCTTTCTCTGTTTCAGTATTGGGACTGCTATCATGCACCCATTTGTAGTAGCTAGTATATTGCAATAAATGTTGATTTAAAAAAAAAAAAAAAAAAAGAACACCAGGGCCATATAGTCTAGGACAAACCAGAAAACTATCAGTAGCAGAATTTTCAGACATCACCAAAAGTGAGCACACCAACAACAAAGAAAAGCCAACAGATGAAGAACACCTTGAGAAACCTACACATGCAAAAGAGCCAGAGCCTACAGACAAAGAAGACTTTGTAAAACTAGCAAACAAAGAAGATATTGCAGACCTAGCAGATGAAGAAGAAAACACAGGGTTTGAAGACAGAGATTACCCAGGACAGATAAACAACAACATCAGTATGGCTGAAGAAATGCAACAGCAGACAGGAGGGAAACTACTGGTTTCCAACCCAGGATTTTTTGATAGAAACAGAAGCTAGTTTGATAACTGGTAGAGATCTATGTCATTTTTCTTGAAGTTTAACAAGATCAGCAAAGCTGATGCATGGGCTGTAGCAGTACTCTCTTAAATGAGAGGAGGGACAGCAGGACAATTTACAAGTATGAAGCTTGACCACATGGAAAACAGTGATGACTCAATAGTGGGAAAGGTGTTCCAAGAAGAAGTAAAGGCAGCACTCAGAGATGAAGGGCAGCAAAATGAGGCTGAATAGCAGATTAAATTATGCTAACAGAATAACAAGCATACTGCAGACTTCCTCATCAAATTTGATATACTAAAGACAAGATCCAAGATGGATGATAACTATGCCATCTTCCTACTCAAGAAAAATATACATGCAGATATCATTAAAACCATTTTGGGCTTCCCAATTGAAGCCAGACCCACAACATACAAGCAATGAAAGGATACAATCCTCAACATTAGCTTGGGTTACAAGGCAGTGGAATCCTGTACCCAATACACTGGGATTGGGATTATCTATGGAGGATCAGGGCAACCTATGGAGATTGGGAGACAAGCAATGCCCAATAGCAAAACACCACCCTGATACTGTAAGTATAATACAAAAGGGCAAATTGGCCGAGATTGCAAGAAGCTAGGAGGCAGGAGATGCTTTAATTGTGGAAAAGAAGGACATATCTCCAGAAATTGCAGGGCATCTAGAAGAGCACACATTAGGAGCATGGAGGAAGAGCAGAAATGCACTTCCTTTCTCAGTAACCACCACCTTTGTCTCTGTGGACTGGTTATTCATAGCACAAGGAATAAAGATTTCAGTTCTATATCACTATGGCTGACTCTAAAAGTACCTCTAGTGTCTTTGAATTCATTCACAAAGCCAGGTCCAAAGTTTTTCATCACTGCTGTTTGAGTGCTAGCTTAGCAGCCTCCATCACCCAACCATGGGCTCCTTCATGTACCCCCTTCAATGACATTCAAGACAATGAAGACTTCATTTGTTGCCCCCTGTCCCCCTCCTCTTCACTGGGCAAGCAGTCTGTCTCAACAGACCACATGCTCTCAGAACAAACTTGTAAGAGTTTCAAACTCAATGATGAAGATGACACTGCTGCCATTCACTCATGCAAGCAACAATGAGTATGACCAATATGAGGAGGATGCTTCCACTCCCAAATCCATTGCCCAATCCCTCGTGCCTGTCCAAGAGAAATTAGATTTGTCTCCAGAGATTGCTCCCTCCTCCCACCACATGCTGATGCCATCTCAGGCCATTGTGTCATCACACAGCTTTGTTCCTCCCACTCTGGAAGCTGCCTGGGACAAGTCCCAACCCTCAGATCCTCTTCTGTCCCTCCCCACTTTCACTCCCATTTCCCTGTAAAGCTTTATGCTTTACAGTTAGAAGACCTCATGCTTATGCCAAATAGTTCAAACCCATTTATTGGGAGACTACATAGCACAAGCAAAGGTTGGTTGTCACTAACAACTGATGTGCCCTGATAAACAGTAGATACAAACATGTGATGGAGTGATGGGTAAACAAGACTGATACCAAAATATAACACAACAACATGGGTTAATTGATTTTCAAATTAAGTATAAGGGCATGCCCTTACACACCCCCCCTCCAGACTGTTTTATGGTCTCTTGGTGTGAGAGAGAAGAGGATTAATAAATAGTCATGTATGATAGGGTATAGGTCCAAGATGAATAAGATGCTTGGTTTTAGGGTATAGGGTATATGGCCAAGATGACTAGGTTGCTTGGATACAGTTTTTAATAAGTGGTGAGGCCAAAGGGGTAAAGTCTTTTGGCCAGGTGTGAAGGAAGTCAAGTTGTGAGACTTGACTGTGGTAGGGGCCAGGTGGTGATGTCTGGAAGAGGATACGAGTGGGATCAAGTTGTGAGACTTGACAAGGATAGCTATATGGCAGAGTGACTAGGTCGCTCCCCTGTTGTCAATAGGAAGTTAGGTGGGGGGTAATGAAATTTCCCCAGCCCTGGGTGTGGAGCTGTTTGATGACATAATATCATTGTCAGATGCATCAGTGGGTGATGACTTGCTTTCAGGATAAAGAATGGAGGGGCAATCAATCTCTATCAGTTGGGCTTTGGTCAAGAGGTGATCCTCAACCTGAGCCTTACTAGATGCAATGGGCAGAATCAAGTTGCTAGGCCCATCAACTGCAGGTGTGGTTGGGGGCTTGAGCAGGTGTGGGGTGTACTCCTGCTTACTTAGAAGGCAGAAGTGAGTAGGGCCCCTAGCCTTTAGCCAGCCAGGGTCATCTTGCATTTTCTTCCCTGTGCAAAGGAATTCCTGTTGTTTAAAGAAATATAAACTGAAAAGGTTGCAGTCATTGGGGTAAAACCATCTGTCCCATCTCTTGATGGCTGGAGGTAGTCCATATATGTTGAGACAATGGATACATTTGTCATCCCAGTCATGATACATGGACTGGTGACTAGGTTCACTAGTATAGGATTGATCCAAGTAATGGATCCCAAAGAGATAAGCATGGTCGACCCAGGATAGGTCAACTCCATTGTGGATGAGAACCTTGGCAATGGTGTCAAGATTCATATTTGGCACTTGACTATCATCAATGTCAAGTGATTGAAAGTAACATGTTGGTCCCAGTTGAGGGACAAAGGGGCATTCAGGATGCTGAGCATTCCAATGCTTGATATACTTTCTATAAAGTCACAGTGATGCAACTAGGACAGCAAAAAGCTGGGTGAATCTCACTTGGCCTGCACAGTTAGGATCACATTCAGGTGGCCCAAAGAAGCAAGCTAGGCTGTACTCAAAAGTGGTTTAATGGTGTATAAGCTGTCTATGCTTGAACAAGATACCATTGATGGGGTTGTTAGACCCTGGGCAGCTATGAGTAAGAAGATATCAACCATCTTAGTTGATCTTGAAGAGGCTAGCTCCCATGGGCTGGGTAAAACCCATGCCCTGGGTCTGGTTTTTGGGATTTGAGATACAAGCTTGTTTGTATACTTGCAACAGTTGGTGCTCTTCCCTTATCTCAGTGGTTATTCTAGATGGGTGCATGTCTAGGCAGAAGCCACTATGGTGCAACAGGAAGATCATTGTGTCATTGTAGTGCTCTTCCTCTGTGCACTGAGCTATTTTGTATAGCTCAGTCAGGAGGTGGTATGCCTCAGCTTGATGCTTGGCTTTGGCATGATGATTATTGAGAAGCTTGATCAGCTTCTCTACTTCACAGGGGATCATAGGCAGTCTGTGATGGGCTGCCTTATAAACTGGATGAGTGGCCAGGATTTCAAACTTCTGGCCTTTGTATTCCATCATTGCAGTGATGGTGGCACTGGCTCCAGCAAACATGGTATTAGTTTGTCATAAGTAATAAACTTACCATGATAATATGTTCCACATGCTGTTGTCATGTTTGCAACTACAGACTTGGCTGTGTTGCCATAGTCCCCACATGGACGGAATAATGCTATTACAACCTGGCAGGTTGTGGATAATTGGTCAAGATGTCAACCTAGAGGTTGATGATTGAGGGGCCTTCTTCTTACCCTTCTTGGGTTTGAAGTCTTCAGCTGCATCTTCTTCCTCACTGGAGGACATGGGCATCATGTCCTTAGGTGTGAGATAGTCAGGGACAACTTGAGGGGTGTCCTCAAGTTGGGTGGGAAGACAGACCAAAATGAGTGGTCCATAGTTGCATGTGGAGGAGGTGGGACCTGGAATTCCAAGTCCAGATGATAGTTCTTCAATACACAACAACTGCTTAGAAGCAGTCATCAGCAGGAGCAGGGTGTCATCCATTGGGACATCATCATAGATGAGTGTGACATCCAGTTTTTGGGTGACCAACTCATCAGTTGTCCTGATGGGTGAATCCTGTTGTCTTTACTTGGATAACTTTGTGACAGGTGTTGGTTCTTGACTAGTGCTAGGTGCACTAGTCTTGGAGGAGGTTGTGGTTAGGCAAGTGCTGGGAGCACTTGCCTTCTTGGAGGTGGCAGGTGGTAGCTTGGTTTGTGTACTTGCCTTTGAGGATGAGGATGATAAGTGAGCACTACTGGTGCTTGCTTTGGAAGATGTAGATGACATGCAAGTCATTGCATTACTTGCCACTGAAGCATATGATTTAGGTCAAGCTGATGAGCTTGACATGGGTTGTTGTTGCTGTTGTAGTGAAGCCAGGGTAGCTCCACCAGGAGGTGTTAGAAAACCAGACAAGATCCTCTTTTTAGATGCACAAATTGTGGCCTCAAGCTTGTACTCTCTCAATTGCTGTAAAGCAGAGAGTGTATTGTTGAGGCACTGGAGGCATCCTTTGAGGATGCTAATGTGTGTGTTTTTACTTTGTATAATCTCAACAAGCTTGTTGAGAACTTGATTGATTGACTTGTCAAATGGGTCAATCATGTCAATGAGGTGGTCATTTAGTCTAACCTTGCATAATCAGGATACAAGGCCCAAGTTTTGTTCCTTGTACTATTGGTGGAGCAAATTTTGCTCCAATGCACATTGTTTGCCTTTGGCTCTTGACAGCCCAGCCATCATCAAGGGTGTAGGGTGAGGTAGTTGCTGAGTGTATTTACTTGGCACAGTTGGGTAGTAGTGGTGGTGTGCCAACTGAAGTGCAGTTGGTGGCCACAGTGATGCATGATAGGGATGATAAGGCATTGTTGTAGGATGATGGAGTGTTGGTAGTGGCAGAGAGTAGTATGCAGGGTTCAGGTAACCCTGCAGATATGGATTGAATGGAGGGTGGCAGAATTGTTGATTTGGCCATTGTTTGAATTGTGGGTGTTGAGATGTCAATGTTGGTATCATTGACAGTAAGGCACAATGAGGGTCTTGGTGCCCTTGCTGATGCTTGGGCTGACTCATAAATGTTGGAATGGGGTCTGAAGTCATGTCCATTGACTCCATCCCCCTCCCAGGACCTGTCCAGTGTCCTTGGAATGTTGATGGTGCAAAGCTGCTTGTGCTGCTCTGCTGAGGCATGGCAGTTGGTTGTTGTGGTTGTTGTAGGTGCTGGGGGTTCATGGTGGTGGTTGTAAGGAGAGAAGAGGCAACTTTTGCAAGTTGCCATTGGTAATATATTGTAGGATTCTCAGGGTCAAAGTTAATCTCTTCGACCCAATTTGTACCTACTATTTCTGGTAGGCTATGATTGGGGTCGAAGTTGCTGAACCTTTGACACCTCCTGCAGCTCTAGGTACCTATCCAACACCACAAGTTCTTTAGTGTTGTATTGGTTCCCAAGTGGTGTCTCCCAGACTCCACCAGACCTGGAATTCAATTTTACTATTGTTGGTAAACCAATGGCCTATGATCTTTTTGACAAACCATTTGTGCTCATCATCAAACCCAAAGTTGTATGGCTTGGGCTGTGATCACTCCAGGAATAATGTATTGTCTGAGGCATGGTATGGCCTTAGAAGGTTTATGTGAAACACCAGATGGATTTTCTGGTGTAATAATGCTGGAGGCAGTTCCAATTTATAATTGGAAGTCTCTGGCTTTGATTTTAGGACCTTGTAGGGTCCTATAAACTTTGGACAGAGCTTTCAAGCTCTGTCTTTTAGTAACAAGAGGTTCTGTGTGGAAAGGTAGACTAAGTCTCCTTTCTTGATATGAGGTTCTGGCCCTCATTTTTTGTTGGCATTGTGGGTTTGGAAAACCTGTGATTTTATTATTGCATCATGGGTGGCTGCTAAGTTTAGCAGTGCTGCTTTTGCAAAGGTTTTTATCCCTTTGTGGACAGTTTCAGTATTGTGGCTGTCCCAGATCATGGATGGCATATATCCATAATTCAACTTGAATGGGGCGTATTTTGTGGTTGCTGAAATGCTTGAGTTGATTGCAAACTTGGTTAATAGTGCTTTGTCAACCCAATTAGTTTGGTCATAGTGTACCATTGCATAGAAGATCTGACTGATATTGCAATTCATTTGCTTGGTCTGGCTATTCATTTGAGGGTGAAAAGAAGTTGACATTAGAAGCTTGGCTTCTAATACCTTGTGGAGTTCTCTCCACCAGGTGGATGTGAATTTTGAGTCTTGATCACTCACAATCAAGCTTGGTAGTCCATGGAAGCATATGATATCTTGTATGTAAACCCATGACAGCTCTGACACTGTCATTTTGTGTGCACTGGTATTAAGTGCACCATGCTTGTCATTTGGCACATAACTACCCAGAGATAGTTGAAGCCTCTGGATTCTGGGAATGGACCAAGGAAGTCCATCCCAATTGAGTCCCAGGGTTTGGTAGGGACCAGTAGAGAGTGTAGCTCTCCACTGGGTTTTGTGTTTGATGTCTTGGTTCAAGCACATGTTTTGCAAGTTCCACAGAACTTGTGGCAATCTTTTACTAACAACAGCCACCAGTACCATCTGCAGATGTACTCTGCTATCCATTGATCACCTAGATGTCCCACAACTTCATGGGCCTTCATTAGTACCTGTGTTATGAGTTGCCTGTCATTTGGAATACATATGACTTGGTCTTCTAGGGGAGTTTTCTTCATGATCACTCCTTGGTTATCCACAGAGAAGTCTCTATACTTCTCTGGGGATTGTTTGACCATACTTATTAATAAGTCTGTGTTGTATCCTGCAACAACTTTGTCAATGAAGTCGTCCCCAATGGTGAAACTGGCAGAGTTGCCAGTTGCAGAGAGTGACTCACCAAGGGTTATTCCCTTGGTTGTGCGTTTTTGTGTCAAGCATTTCACTCAGCCAGTATCTGGTTCTACAGCACAGAGGGCAGCTGCCTCTTGAAGCTCTTCAGCTTCAATATCTTGTTGTTTGTGCTTTTCTTGGAGTCTGGTGCTTTGCCTGACTCCTTTGTCATTTATAACTGCCAGTCAGTCTTGCAGACATTGTATCTCTGCTCTTCTTGGTGCTGGCAAGTTGTCTCCTTTGGGTTGATACAAAAGTCAGCCTGTATGTACTTCCCACTGGGGTGCTCTTCCCCCAGTTGATCACTCTTGTAGTATTGCAAGAGACAGTCAGCAATCTTGTTGCATTCCCCTTTGACATATGTTATATCAAAGTCAAACCTTGACATATAGTCAAGCCATCATCATTGTCAGCTTGACAATTTTTATTGAGTTTTGAAGAACTCAAGTGCCTTATGATCAGTGATGATGTGGATTTGGTAACCCACCAGCTTATCCTCCCCCTTCAGTAGTGCCTCAAGGATAGCCAACATTTTGAGTTTATGCACAGCATAGTTCTGCTATGCTGCAGAAAATTTTTTGGACATAAATCCTGCTGGACAACAGTCCACCCAGCTGGGGCCTTGTCCATACATGGCTCTGACACTGGTTTTCGAAGCATCACAGATAACCCATATGGGTTTCCGTTTTTCAGATCTATCAGTCAGATCACAGGCAGTTTACAGCAGATGCGTTTGATCATATTGAAGCATCTCTGATGTAATGGTTGCCAGTAGAATGGTGTTCTGTTCTGTGTTATAGCCATTAATGGGCCAGTATACACAGTTATATCTGGCAGAAAGTTGGACATGTAGTTAACAAGTCTGACAACTTTCTGCATGTCATTATAGTTGTGAGGGATTCTCCACTCATGGATTTGGGATAGTTTATTGGTATCAGGGTGGATACCATTATTGTCTATAATATGACCAAGACAGTCCACTTGGTCTGCATACAGTTCTACCTTTGACTCTTTGACATAAAGCTGTTGTTGGTGGAGTTGGTCTAATACAAGCTGTAGATGTTGCTTGTGTTCCTCCACAGAATTAGAAAATATAAATATATCATCCAGATATATGTGGATGAATATCAACTGCTGCTTAATCTGCAGTATCTTGTGCTGGTTCTGGTCACCTGAATTATTGGGTGGTTTCTTTGTTTCAAATCAGGCACATATGTCCTTGATTTGTTTTATGCAGTCATCTTCCATTGGTAGATGGATGACTATCATACTATGGATATAGTCCCTGAGAGACTGCTCAGGATATCTTATCCTTGTAAATTCTTCTGTGTGGACAATATCATCCACACTGCTTGGAGTATATCCTATAGATGGTGGGTGTCTGTCTGCAGGTTGCTTCATTGACTAGATGCCTGATACCATGGTGTTCCATTCATCAGGCATCCACAGGTCATAGTACCAGTCATACATAGCCTTGACAACTGGTGTTTCAATAAGCTGTTTATGGGCTGGTGTTCCTCTCTTTTGACAAGCTAGTAACTTGTCTTTGACCAAGACAATAGGGTGAAATTTAGGTTCACTTGCATATTGTGGATGGGGAAGTTTCTTCCCATGGTCTTCATTTCTTATCCTTGAGGGGATCTTCTCAAGGACATGGGGGTAATTGTGGGAGAGTTTTTCCCTAGCATGTATTCCACTTGCTTTGGTGATGTCCTCTACCATCACTTGATTTGTAGTGGGCTCTTTGCCTTCATATAGTTATGTTGACTGATGTTTATTGGTCAAACAATGGTGACAGAGCCCCATATCTGAATTACTGACAGTGTCAGTAGCTGGAATGCTGACTCCATCAATGATCACTGCTTGATTCTCAAAATCAAGCTTCACTTTATGTCAATGCATAAAGGGGGTTCTGATTATCATGTCATAGCGATTGAAGTTTTCTATGTCAAGGTATGATCAAGTTTTTATAGGCCAGACTGTTAATTCAGCAGTCATGCCGTACTTTACAGTAGATCTACTACCAACTGTGCCCAGTTGAAGTGTGTGCAGATCTTCTAATTTGCTGACTTTAACATCAGCAACTTGAGCAAAGGTGGGGGTCATTCTGGAGGTTGTACTCCCTGAGTCCCAGAGCATCCAGGCTTCAATGCTGTTAACACTGATATATGATGTGAGACATTGCTTCTTGCAAGGGGCAATCTGAGGGCATAATATCTTTCCTTTATTGGTTCAAAGAGTGACTCTTCAAACCTGTTGATTTCAAGGCTCCTCTTCCTTGGGGTAATCAGTGAGTGCATTTATTTCACTCTCTGTGGGAGTATCATCAATACTTGTGAGGAAGTTCATGTCCTTGCTATTGGATCCATAGTCAGATTTGATGATGGTTACTCTGGCATATCCATCTTCTGAGGCTTGTGTTGATACATGATCTTTGTCAACATTGTCCTCCTCTTCTTCATAATCAGGCTGGTCATCTTCTTCCTGATCTTCATCTTCTTCTCCTGTGTGTGATACTCCATCATCAGGTATCACTGTATGAGCTACTTGAATCTGTAAGGGTTTGCCCTTCAAAGGGCACTTGTCCAAGCTGGCATAATGGTTACTGCCACAGTGATAACATTGTATGGCATTGGTGGGTTTATCAGTGTTGTGGTCCAGTGGTTTACTGGGCCACCTTGCACCTTGGTGGTTGCTCAACTTATAATCCAGTCAAGCTGTTTTGTTCTTTGAATCATGCAAGAGTTGCTGTAACTCTCAAATGTGCATTTGCTTTTGCCCATTTGCTACCTTCTTGGGTGCAAATGCCATTTGAGATCTAGATTGCTCTCAAATCAGTACTGGGCAATTATTATGCATCAGGGGATCTACTCCCCTGCTATTCAGACAAAGGGTCTGATGGTAGTATGATGTCAGTTTCCATCAGCTCTTGTATGAGACTGTGTAGGTGAGGAACTTGTCTAACAAGTTTGCTTCAGGGGACAGACCTTGATGAAACAGCAGGTCTGTCCTCATGTCCTCAGGTATTCCTTCCAGGAATAACTTGATGAGGGTATAATCATCAGGATGCATAGTCATGTACTGTGCATTGTCCATAATGGAGTCATAGTATCCTTGTACTCCAATGCAAGGGTTGTAACAGACTCATTTGAGTCCTTCTCTCACTTTGTGCATTGATGTAGGTAGCACAAAGCAATCATACAAGGTGAGGATCACTTTCTCAAAAGTCCAATCAAACTTTGTTCAATTAACATTTATAATATGCCAAATGATCATTTGTTTGGCCTTTCCAGCTAGGTGGTAAGGTAGGGTATACAGGTGCAGCCTGTCTCTTGCATAGTCCATTCCACCTAGACCTTTTAATACAAGGTCTAGGCAGAGTGCAGATACAAAGTTTTCAAGGTCACTAAACCTTGGACTTCCACTGTAGGGCTCCAGACCTTTCTCAGTGGGGGGTTTCCCATTTCTGGGTCTGTACTCCTCTGAGAATTCAAATGGTTACAAGAGGTACTCTCAGATTGTTGCACTCAACCAATTGTGCATTAGTCATGTGTGGTTGCAAATGGTGCTTGCAATGCCTGGGAACCCAAAGGTCAGTGGTATGTCTCTAATGAGGGAATATCCTTGCCTTGGTCTTTCAGGGGGTTAGTATAATTCCTCCCCTTTGTCAGATTCTTCCTCTTGGTGATTTCCATGACTGGTCAATAGTTGTGGTACTGTTGGGGGGCATACTGGAGGAGTGGCTGGGGCTGCTCCTCTTAGTGCAGCTGCATGAGCTGTGGGTGGTGGTAATGACAATTGTCAAGGATGCAAGGCTTCTCATCTTAGGTCATTATCATCCAATACATTCCCATCTACAGAGGTTGTTCTTATGAACCAGATGCCTTGGTCTGGTATTTTTGACCTTCCATATAGTCAAATATCTTCATTCTGCATCTGCTGGAGTGCCACTTGATCACTCCAGTATTCTATGCATTTTATACTGGGCTTGGATGGCCTAGTTTCCAACTGCTTTTCTCTCTTATCTTCACTTGGGTTGAGATCAATTTTATCAGAGTACTTTTCTGAACTTTGTATAGGTCTTGGTTGAGCAATGGAGGCATTGGGGATCACCCTATTGAGGGCAGTCAATACTTGTATTTGGCTTTCTAGATGACAAGAGTATTTGTTGTCATTTTTGCCAATCTTTCAAGGGGCAAACAGCTTGTCTAAGGCTTGTTGGGTCAAGTATGTTGTGATACTCAACTCTAAAGGAGTTGGTTCCACAGAGGATGATATTCCTCTGGTCAGTGCTTTTCCTTTGTCAGGGGTGCCACCAAGTGCTGCTGTAGGGTTGGCATTGGATGGTGACTCTACCTATGAAAGGAGGTTGTACAGGTGCTCATCACCTGTGTTATCCATTTCTTTCCTTGATCAAGCCATAGGCATGGCTTGATAGATTTCATTCATGGGGGTTTCAGGTCTTTCCTCTTTATGTTGCTTTGCTGCCTTGTACAGTGAAGCAAGTCATTTAATTCTTTCTTCAAGTGTATATAATTTACTTGATATTGCTGTGTTAAATTTGGGCAATGGTGCCCTGTTGGGCAATGACAGTTGCTCACTTTCCTCCTCTATTAGTGGCAGAGTATGTGAATTGCTTCCAGCTGTAGTATTAGATCCTGTAGTCAGATTCTCTGTGTTGTGTCAACTATTGTTAATGGGTTCTAATTTAAATAGTCTGGAGTGGGGATAATTTCCCTTTCCTCCATTATTGTTGGTCCAGTTACTGCCACTAGGTAGTGAATCCAACATGTTATCACATTGAATCTTGTTGGGCATTGTCATTCTTGGTTGCCATGTGTATGCAGTAGTTAAGTATTATAGGGCATTTTGCTTGTGCATTAGTCCACTCAGTGAACTAAAAAAATGTAAAGCTTTATGCTTTACAGTTAGAAGACCTCATACTCACACCAAATAGTTCAAACCTATTTATTGGGAGACTATGTGGCATAAGCAAAGGTTAGTTGTCACCGACAACTGATGTGCCCTAATAAATAGTAGATACAAACATGTGATGGAGTGATGGGTAAACAAGACTGATACCAAAATATAACATAACAACATGGGTTAATTGATTTTCAAATTAAGTATAAGGGTGTGCCCTTACATTCTCCCCCCCTCCCCTGCCAACACTAGGCCTCAAGGCAAGAACCCTGTGCTCCACAGAATGGATTGGTCATCCATCCAGTCCTCTATTGGTGACATTCTTAATGACATTGATATCACATCCATCCCATCCACCTCCGACCCACTGGCACTAAGCCTGCTGTCTGTACTTTCTTCATTCTCCTCCAATTGGCTCTATTCATAAGATAAAAATGGCAGATATTTTTCTACATTTGAGGGCACACCTGCCCTCATTCAAATTTTGCAAACCATTGCTCTCTCTGAGCAACTTAGGAACAAGCCTGTCCTTCTCAACAACCAAAGGATGTGCCTGTATAACACCATTTCCATGCAATTCCCCCCTTCCCATACTTTGTCTCCCACTCCCATGCCCATGTCAACCAGGTACTGTCAAGAATGCTGGGCTGAAAAGGCACTGGCAGTGT
This sequence comes from Podaxis sp. AQ795752, assembly GCA_018524425.1. Lineage (NCBI taxonomy): Eukaryota > Fungi > Basidiomycota > Agaricomycetes > Agaricales > Agaricaceae > Podaxis > Podaxis sp. AQ795752. The sequence goes on along the minus strand of JAEUWK010000592.1, from coordinate 19,056 downwards.
CCTCCCCTTCCCCCAAAGATGCTACGGGGAATCTCTAGAGCACTTTCCCTTCCTTTTCTTCTGATACCACTGGGCATCTCCAGGGCTCAGACTTGCAACTCAAAAGGGACACTGTGCAAGCAATCACCCTCTCTTGCCTTCCACTGGCCAATCCTGATAAATCTGGTAAGTCCTCTAATTTCTGTAACAATACTGAAATGCTTCATCCCCCACCCCCTCAACCTACTGTCTTGGCTGCTCCTGGTTCATCTTGCCAGGAAAAGGCCAACCCTAACCCTAGTGGCTGGTCCATGGTCAATTGGTGTCAGGTGCCCTGTAAAGTGGTAGCAGCTCCCATCCAGTGTAAGCCTATCATAGCTTTTACCCTTCCATCAAAAGCCCTCCATCCTCCTCTCCCTCATCCTCTTCCCTCATCCTCTACCCCTCCCCTGGTCAACAATGCTACCAAACCTTGTAGTAGGTCAGGTGCACCTTCCCTCCTGTCCCAGAGGCCCTTATACTCCAAAGCAGCTGCTCAAACCCTCCTCAAGGCAGAAGAGTTGCAGAAATATGCAGCTTTTCAAAACCAGTTCCCATCCATGTTGCCAGCTGACATCATCAGCTTCCTTTGCAATGCAGGTGACATTAAATCCCCTGCCCCAAAATCTATTCCCTCCCCCTGCCCTTCCAACTTCCCCAAGGCCACCTAGGGCCCTTCATGCAGGAACAATGTCATTTCTTATAACAACCTGTTCAAGCCTATCATAATCACCTCCCTTGACCTTGTGGTCCAGTGCTGTAATAATGCCCTGTATCAGAAGGGCTTTCTCCTAAAAATCCAGTCAGCCAAGTCCAATAATAGGACTTTCTGGCTCTCTACCAACCAGGTTGCAACTAATGAGAAGCTTCTCATTGTCAAAAAAGGCATCACCAATTCTAACAGGTCTGCTTTTGCTGCTTCTGAGATTAGAGATGCAGTCACCCCATCTTTTCCTATGTCCAAGTCATTTGTCAAGCTGTCAAACCTTTCATACTTCCATCCAGATGGCACTCCACATGTATCAGATGACTTCAAAAAGGTCATCAAAAACTCCCCCTATTACAGGATGATTCAACACCTCATCAGCAAACCTCAATTCCACCAGGTCTCTCCTTATTTGGACTTTGCTATTTTTTTCTTTGACCTCTGGGACTCACAATCTACCATGAAGGCCAAACTTCTCATCAATCACACCCTTCTCTTCAAAAACAGAGTTTGCACTTTCTGTAGAGCCACCATGCATACTGCTTCCCCCCTTTGCAATCATTGCTAAATGCTGGACTTGTTTAGTGATCAAATCAAATTCATCAAGTGTCCTGACCCTTTGAAAGAAGATACTATGACACTTCATCTTGCCAATGCTGCCTGCATGCAGGACCTTTCCTTTTCCTCCTCCGTATCTCTAGTAGTCTCTACAGATGGTTCTGTCCCCTCAGACTCTTCCCTGTCTGCCACATCTGCTTTTATTGTCTTTAATTCCTCCTCTTCAGACATTCTCTCTTCCACTGTTCACCCTTGTGATGAAGTTACTTCTTCAGACTCTGAATCTTACGCTCTCCATCTCAGACTCTTTTCCTCTATCTCTCATGCTAGTTCTCATAATGTTTCCTCCATCACTGTTTTTACAGACTCAATATCTTCCATTAAACATTTATTTTCTTACAGCCCCCACAGTGCTCATCAAGATGCCATAGCAGTTGCCCCTCTCCTCTACTCCTGGCTCTCCTCTTCCCCCCTCAACCATGTCCACTTCTGGTTGGTCCCCTCTTCAGCATCATGGTCGGTCCACAACCAAGCACATAAACTTGCCAAGTCGCTACAACTCCCCAATAATCAACAGCAGCCAATCTGCACCTCCCTCAGATTCATTTGCAATTATCATACCAAATCATGCCTTGAAAAGTGGCAGAATCTCATGAACAACCCAGCCTACCATGGTCACTCATGGCTCATGCTTGTTGATGGAGCTGAAAACCCCCTCCAACCCAAGTATGCCAAAGGTGGCACTTGGTTATCATCACCACTTGGCCACAATCCCAACCTATGCATGCACTTCACTCAATGTGTCACCAACCACATGCCCATTGGCACCTTTCGTCAGTGCTTTTTCCTGGGGTGCTACATCATGTCTTGCCCATGTGGTGAACCACTCGAAACATGCAACCACATTCTCGACCAATGTGAGTGCTTCAAATACCCTTATGGATTCTGAGATGGCTTTTATTGGCTTATCCGGTTTCTGGAAGACAACCTGGCCACCTTTTCTTTTGCTGACCAGATTCAAGGACCCATCACCCAAGAGGAGTTTGCCACCTGCCACCTCACCCGAAGAAAGTGACTTACTGCAAATGGTGTCCCAGATGTGCACTAGGGACTGTTTTAATTTTCCTTCTAAAATCTTTTCTTTCCATAGGTAGCTTCCCTGCTCCTCAACCCTTGCTCTTCCCTAGTCTCACATTTTGACTACCTTTCATGTGAACCTTTTTTCTAAGTTAGTTTGTCATCTCTCTCTCTCAATACTATATATCATCATTAGTCTCTAGCACATCAAATACTCTCTTCTTTCCCCTTTTTTCCTTTCTTTGGTTTTGGTATTGGGACTGCTATTGTGCACCCATTTGTAGTAGCTAGTCTATTGCAATAAACTCAGATTAAAAAAAAAAAAAAAAAAAAAAAAAAAAAAAAAAAAAAAAAAAAAAAGCAATCATTACTGGAGGTGGGGACACCCCACTCACCTCTGTCAAGCCTGCAACCCCAGGTGTGCAATTTGTAGAGACCCACACCACACCAACAACTACTGCCATGATGAGTTTTGTTGCCATGGCAAATCAGGACCCAATCCTCACCCACCCACCCCTACTAACATCATAGAGTGTCCTCATGTGACCTCCTTCCAGTGTCTTTCATGTGATTCTAAGGATTATCATGTAAACTTGGACAAGTGCCCATTCTTCCATTACTGCTTTGATTGGAAATGGATTCAGAACAGACTTTGCAAAGCTAAAGCAGAGAAGAACCATCATGATTTCAACTCTGGTGCAGTTAATGTCTAAAGGACCTCTTAACCTGCCTATGACCATAGACAATATCCCTATCCTTTTTTTCAATGTACATTGCTCTAAGGACACTGTTGAGGCATTGCTAAATAACTTTCAATTTAAGAACATTCTAATTTTATATATCTAAGAACCCCCTTTTAATGTCATTTGCAACATCCATCCCCTTTACCAATGACTCTGAAGAAGTCTCATATAAAGGCATGCCATATAACCCAAATTGGTGTATCTTTGTTTCAGATGGGAATCACTCATGAACAGCCACTTTCATCCACAGATCATGTGATGTCTTAATGCTGATGTTGCATCCTAGCATTATCTTATCCTTTGATTTTCAACTCATCTCCCTTTCTTTCCCTAGGAAAACTTTTTTCCTCAATTGCTATCTAGACCCTTCTGATGACTCTTCACTGACTTATTTAGAATCACGCATCCACCTCTTCCCAGCTAACATTGTCTGTGCAGGGGGAGACTTCAATTCCCATTCACCTGAATGGGATCCCTATATTTCCCATCACTCAGTGTAGGCCAATCTCATTGGCAATCTCATAAATTTTATTAACCTCACCCTCTCTATGCCAACAGAGGTCAAGTATACTTACATTCCCTTTGATGCTTCCAAACACCTATCTATCATTGACCTTATATTTATGATAAATGACCCCTTCTGCCCAAGCCCAGTCCACTCCATCCACAATGACTAGCAAATCCATTCAGATCACCTTCCCCTCCTCACATTCCTTCCCATTCCTTCTCCTTTCCAACCTTTCATTGAGAAGCTCACTATACCATGTGATTCCAAAGAGGAGGCTGCCTTCTTATACTTAGTGGGTGTCTGCCTCCAAGCCATCCCATCTTGCTTTGACTCAGTTGACAATGTTACTTCCTATGCTAATGCTATGTCCCTTATCATCTCACAAGAGTGGCAAAATAATGCCAAACTTATCTGGATATGCGCCAAATCAAAATCCTAGTGGAATCAACAATGTTCATCTGCTTTACAAGCATTCCAATCACACAAGTCCAGGTCAAATTGGGCCAAATTCTGCTGTACCACACACCAAGCCAAATGCACATTCTTCAATAAGAAGATTAAGGACATAGCTAAAAAAAATTGTTGTCCCTGAGATCTTATGTCCTGGATTGGAAAATGCAATCTCCCTCCCTCTCAATCCATCACCTACAATGGGAAGAGTTGTGACAAACTAGAAGACCTCTGGCATGCACTGGATTCTTCCTACAATTCTGCTTCCAACCAACACATAGATCTTAGTACCATCAAGTCCTTTGACACCCACTCTGAATGCCCATGGCTCTCCTTCTCTAGCACTGAACTTTTCTATGCCCTCAACCCCTGTACTAACACATCTGCCCCTGGCCCTGACCATTTGTCTTAGGCCCACATCAAAAATCTCATGTCTAATGACATCTTTAGATCAAACTTTCTCCTCTTCACATCCAAATGCATTGAATTCTCCACTTGGCCAGAACACTTCAAACACTTCACTTCTGTCATTATCTCCAAACCCAATAAGCTGCATTACTTCACCCCAAAGATGTTCCAGCCTATTGTTCTTCTCAATACTCTCAGTAAGTTAATCAAGAAAATGATCTCTGCTAGGATGCAATTCAAAGCATCCCAACACAATCTTGTCCATCCCCTCCAGTTTGGAGGTATTATTCAGTGTTCTACTGAAGATGCTGGCATCTATGTCACTCACCTTGTCCATACAGGTTGGAAACACAAACTGAAAACTAGTGTCATTGCCTTTGATGTGGCACAGTTCTTCTCTTCCACTAATTACTCCATCCTCATTTCCATCCTGTGTCATCAAGAGTTCAATTTAAACCTTGTCTCATTCTTCTCTGATTATTTAAAGAATTGCTTCACCACCTACTCCTGGGACAATCAACTATCCCCCAAATTCTCTGCTTCCATTGGTATTGGCCAAGGTTCTTCTGCTTTTTCTCCTATTCTCACTGCTCTCTCCCTTTCCCCTTTTATATACAAGTTTTCTAATGACCCTCATTGTAAAATAGTGTTGTTTGTTGATGACAGTCTGATTGTGGTTCAATCAGACTCCTTTACCACTAACTGTCACCTACTGTCACAGGTCTACAAGAACTGTGAAGAATACCTCAACTGCCTTGGCCTTGTTCTCAAAAGAGACAAGACCAAGGTTTTCCATTTCTCCAATTGCCTCTCCCATGATCCCAACCCTCCTGTCACTATTGAGAATGCCTTTACCATTCATCCCAAACCCTTCCTCTGTTATCTAGGCTTTTGGTTTGACAGAAGCCTCTCCTTCAAGGAATATATCTGCTTTTATTCCATGAAAGCACTCTCCACTGTTCAATGTATGCAAATGCTTGGCAATTTTGTTTGCAGTCTATCCTCCCTCCATAAATGACTTCTATATCAATCTTGTGTTGTCCCTGTCACCATCTATGGGTTTTGCCTGTGGCTTAACCAAAATGCCCAATACCATAGACTTATCAAGTCCCTACAATGCATGCAGCACCAAGCCACTCTCTGGATCACAGGTGCATTCCACACCACTCCTTCTGGTGGAGTTGAGGCTATTGTGGGTCTCATCCCTATTTAGCTTCATCTTTCCAAACTTGCTAAGTGATGCTCCCTCTGCTTCCATACCCTTTCCCCTTTCCACCCCCTCAAACTCCTCACTTGCAACATCAACCCCTTAGATGCCTGCCAAACCAAACTGCACTTAACAGTGCTCAACTTTGTCTCAGATGCCCAACTGGTCACAGACTAGTTTCAGCATCTACATCCTAATGCCAAACCTGGCCAGCACCTGCTGGACCTGTTTAGCAAACAAATCAAATTCATCAAGTGCCCTGACCCTTCAAAAGAAGGGGCCATGGTGCTTCACATCACTAATGCTTCCCATGCCCATGACCTTTCTTTCTTTTCTCCCATATCTCTGTCTGGAGCTACTGATGGCTTGGTCCCTTCCAACTCTTCTCTATCTGCTACATCTGCTTTCATTGTTTTCAATTCTTCTGATTCTGATATTCTCTCTTCTTCTGTCCACCCTTGTGGTGAGGTAACTACTATAGATTCCAAATCATATGCTCTCTGCCTTGGTCTATTTTCTTCTATCTCTTTTGCCCAATCTCTCAATGTCTTCTCAATTGTAGTGTTTACAGACTTTATTGCTTCAGCTAAACTCCTATTTTCCTATAGGCCCCACAGTGTGCATCCAGACTCCATTTTGGTTGCTTCCCTTCTTCAATCCTGGCTTTCCACTTTTCCCCTCAACCATGTCCACTTCTGGTCCATCCCCTCATCCACCAACTGGTCCATCCACCACAAGGCACATACCCTTGCTAAGTCTCTCTGGCTGCCCAACCTGCATCATCAACCTATCTGCACATCCCTCAGTTTTGTTCATCATCATTACACTAAAAAATGCCTGTCTCTTTGGCAACAACATATGAATGATCCAGCATATCATAGTCACAATTGACTACCCCTTCTCAATCCTGCCTTACAGCCTCTCCAACCCAAGTATGCCAAAGGTGGTACTTGACTCAATTCACCCCTTGGAAAGAATGCCAATTTATGTGTGTGCTTCACACAGTGTTACCAATCATGCACCCATTGGTGCCTTGAGACAGTGCTTCTTCCCTGGGTGCCATATCACATCCTGCCCTTGCAGAAAACCACTTGAGATGCACAATCATATCCTTGATGACTGCCCTTACTTCTGGTATCTAGTAGGAGAATGCAAAGGAGAACACAATGGCTTCTACTAGGTCATCCAATTTCTAGACAAAAACCCCATGGCCTTCTCATTCACTGACCAGATCCAAGGACCTATCACTCAAGAGAAGTTTGCCACTTGCCACCTCAACAGAAGAGAGCAACTTACAAGAAACAGGGTTCCAGATGTTCACTGATGGCCTCCTCCTTCATCATCTTCTGTATCATAGCTAGCTTCCTGCTCTTATCTCTTCCCATCTTCTCCTAAATTTTCTTTTTGACTTGTTAAGTTAGCTTTACTCTCTTTTCATCTCACTTCTCTCATGTAATTCACATACTCTTGCATCTCATCTTCTCTATTTCCTTTCTTTCTTTTCCTATCTCTAGTCTCAGTATTGGGACTGCTATTGTGCACCCATTTGTAGTAGCTAGTCTATTGCAATAAATGTTGATTTAAAAAAAATAAATAAATAAAAAAAGAGGAAGAGCAGGAAGATGAGGACAGATCAGTAAAACAGAGTTTTTCCAAAGGCTCAGAGTAAGTGCAAACTCTTGAACCAATATATCTAAATCTTCTTCTTGACAATTATACATGATTTCTCAAAGAAGAAGTAGAGCATGAGAACTCTTTATAAGACTGAAAGTTCAAATACCAAGGAACAAGCAATGGAGACCCCCTAACCCTGATCAACTCTGGATGCACCCACATCTGCATTGCAAAGAAAGCTGTTGAAGAACAAAAGATACCAACAAAGAAACTAGAGAAACTATTTGAAGTATACAATGTAGATGGAACTTGCAACAAAAGACAGAATACTATGGAATATACAGAACTAGAAATAGGCATCAACAGACACAAGGAACAACTAGAGGCAGTTGTATCTCACATTGATTCAGCAGATATATTCCTAAAGCACAATTGGCTCACTCAGCACAACTCCAAGACTGACTGGAATAGTGGTTGGATTAAATTCACAAGGTGTCCACCAGAGTGCAAAATCAAGCATGAAGACATTGAGATACCAAGGTTATGAAGGAACAGAATATAGGCATCAGAAGACAAGACACTAGATGTTACCAAAGAAGCCAACCTACAAGAGTACATCAGGGAATATACACACCTATTCAACAAGTGGAACTTTGACAAGCTACTGGAGCATACAGAGTGGAACCACAAGATCAACCTCACAGAAGAAAGCCCACAGGAGTTACTGGCCAAGGTCTATCCAATGATGGTCAAGTGTTAAAAGCTAACTCTGGATGTGGGGGCAGATTGCAAGCAGACAGAGTTGGGTGTTTGTGGACCAAGAGGATGAGGCCTTAGCTTCAACTTATATGCTATACCCCTCCAGTATCACAAATGGCCTTACTTGGCCAACTATGGGCTCAAGGAGATGAACAGACAGAGATTGGACAGAGACAGGACAAGTCTAGACTGAAGGGTGGACTTGTAGTGGACAAGCAGAGAGAGAGGAGAAAGATCTAAGTTGATATTCTGACTGCCTACTACAGATGGCTGTGATCCTACTTATATACTGGCAGTCAGGATAAGGTCTGGAAAGTAGTAACCAAGCAGCAGCAGTAATAACTGCCCCAAGGAGAATACAAGTAACATGTGAATTGATATCTATGATGAAGACATGAGGATGGGGAGCTTGTCCATGTGGCATCCAGTCATCCAATAGGACAAGGGCAGAGATGAAACATCAGATAAAGGAGTAAGCCTAGATAGGCAAGTAATAATCAAGGGAAGGAGAGAAAAATCATGGATAAATGAAAAAAACATGATAATCAAGTAAGAATTCTGATAGGAAAAAGTGACAAGATGGAGGGTATGGAGAACAGCATTTCCAGAGAGATAGTGCCTGACAGAAATGGAACAGAGGTTAAAACTGAATAGGATCCTTAGAAAACAAGTTGTAACCAAGGCTTAGAGAGCTTGATGGGCACAAAGTGAAGTCCATAACAGTATTCCCCTCTTAAGGCTGAGCCTCCAAGGCTCAAGTCTGGACTGGACACCCTGCCCTCAACTTTCTCCACCAGTTATAAAATAAGTGCCTTTGGATTGTGGACTTCATTCCTTCAATCCACACTATGACCATACCTCAGCAGCAACACACCTAACCCTCTACTAACCCCAACATGATGGCAGTGTTTGCTGCCTTCTACCAACATTGGCAGAATGAGAAGGTGAGTATGTCTGCACCAACTAAGGGAGCCACCCCAGAGGTGGGCCCTAGCAAGAAACAAGGGAGAATGGAGGAGGCAGAGGCAGGCAGATTAGCAGAAAAGGTGGAGAGGAAGAAGAAGAAGAATAGTGTGAGGTGGAGGAGGCAAAGCAGAAACAGCTAGAAGAGGAACAAAGGCAAGCAGCAGAGTGGGTGAAGGCAGAAAGAAGATAGTGGGAAAAGGAGAAGAAGGCCAGGAGGAAAGCAGAGGAGGTGACATGATGGAGGAACAAGAGAAAAAGGAAGGCTGCTGAGGCAAAGGCAGATGTGAGCAAGGACCCAGAGATCCAAATTGTAGACTGTCCAGCAGGATCAAGGATGTGGCTTCCCTATAAGATGGGGGGTGATAAATTGTGTTGCTATTGCTACCAGATGGGAATAAAGTGTATTAGGCATGAAAGTAAGTGACTTGAATGCTTGCTGAATATGTTGCTGACTTAACCTCCTCTGCAGAGGATCAGATACACTTCTGTGCAGGGTGTTATCAGAAAAAATCCTGTTGTGAGCCTTTCCTCACAGAGGAGGAAGTAGACCAGAATTTGTAGGGGCTACAACATCCCATACCTTATCTTCTTAACCTGTTTACTCAGGCAGGTAAGAACATCATAGAGTCTAAGGTAGGAATACTGGAGGTGCTCCACAGTGTGGTAAGTGCCAATGTGGAAGACAGGATTAGTAGAAAGCTGATCCTAAAGTACAGTAGGTACCTTGTTATGGCTCCTAGAGCAAAAAATGGGTGGCTCTTTTTACAGACCTAATGCAGACCCCCATAGAGGCTGTCTACACCCTGATTGTAGAGATATCTGCCCTCTGGAGGGCTCAAGAGAGGACAAATACTCTTATGAAAAGGGTATATCAGATCTTGGAGACAGATATTCCATGGGCTTGGGATCCATCAGCAGACCAGGAGGAAGTAACAGAGAAAGTAGATGCTGACATAGAGAATAGAAAGGAAATGCAGGTAGTGGACATAGAAACAGGTGAGGGTCAGAGCAGGGCAGAGGGAAAGGAAAAAGTTGAGAAAAACAGAGAAGGAGTGGAGGCAGCTAGAAGAGGAGGAGAGGAGAAAGAGAGAGGAGGAAGAGGTGGTGGAGTGGAGGTGGAGAGAAGAGGAGAAGAGGCAGAGGGAGGAAGAGAAGAAGAAGGTAGAGGCAGAGGCAAAGGCAAAGGCACAGAGGTGGCCAAGGAGAAGGTGAAGGCTGTGAAAGTGGAGGCAGACTTAGACTCAGTTAGGGATGGTATTGGGAGTAAAAGGCTTGAGTATGGAGACATGGAAGACAGGGTGAATAGCATGTATAGAGTCAGGGAGTCAGAGGGTAAAGAAATGAGAGCTGGCTTGAGCAATGATCTTGTATGGGCCTAGGAACTTCTCTGATAATTTCTTTGAAGGCCTAGTGGTCTGGAAGAACTGGGCTTTGATGAAGACTTTGTCACCAATCTTGAAGTCCAGAGTGGACTGATGGCAGGTGTCAGCAGACACCTGATAACACTTCTGGGCTTAGGCAATTTCAGTCTTGAGGATGGAATGTAAGTCATCAAGGTCAACTGTGAAGTCATAGGCCTGGGTGGATGTAAGGTTGCATTCCAGATAGACAGAGATAGCAGGGTGATAGCCCTTATTAGCAAAGAACAGAGAGACACCAGTAGTAGTGTTAGGAGCATTGTTGTAAGCAAACTTTGCAATGGGAAGTAAGTTAGCCTAATTGTCCTACTGATAGTTACAGTATACTTGGAGGTATTGTTCAAGCATCTGGTTGGTCTGCTCTGTCTGTCTGTCACCCTCCAGATGATATCCAGATGTGAAGTGCAGCTTCATATCCAGAGCCTTGCCCAAGGACTGGAAAAAGTATAAGACAAATTTGGAGCCATGATCAGACATGATATGTGAGGGGACACCATGCTTTAAGAATATATGGAGGACAAATAGGCAGGCAAGTTCAGTGGAGGTAATGGTGTCATGGGTTGGAATAAAGATACTTTGCTTGGTAAGATGGTTGACAACTACAAGGATGGTATCAAAGCCACAGGACTTGGAAAGCTTCTCAATAAAGTCTATAGAGATGGAATGCTAAGGATGATCTGGGATAGGGAGTTACTTGAGGTTTCTGCAAGGCTGATGACACTGTAACTTGCTTTACATACAGGTTACACAGCTTTTGCAGAAGTCCTTGACAAAGAAGCAGATGTTTGGCCAGATGCAGTTACAGTGGACCAATTTTAAAGTCTTGTTTTGACTGAAATGTCCAGAAAGCATGTGGTCATGCTTATACTAGAGGACTTGCAAGCAGGGGTCATTAGAGTCAGGGATATAGATGTGGTTGTCAAGGCAGAGGAAACTGTCTGAATCCACAGACCAGTGACCTTGGAGGTTAGAGATGTGCTCAGTGGCAGGGGGATTGGAAGGAAGGGTAGAAAGAATGTTAAGGTGGAGCTGCTTGTAGTCAAGGACCACAGCCACTTGGAGAGAAGGAGAAAAAAGGGAGGTGGCCTGGACAGATGCTGCAAGTTGCTCTAGAGTGAAGACAGGTCTAAAATTGTGAGGGTTTACCATGGCATAGCTATTATTCCCCCCTTTAGGATAGACATCCCATCATCTAGTCAAAGCATCTGGTTTTGTTTCAAGGCATCCAGGGTGGAAGCAGATGACAAGATTAAACTGTGACAAGTATTCTGACCAATGAGCTTGGTGACAGGTCAGAACTTTCATAGTAGAGAAATGCTCAAGATTTTTGTGATCAGTGACCACATCAATATGTAAGGTAGAGCCTTCAAGATAATGTCACCAGATGTGGAAAGCCTTGAAAATAGCTAGCAGTTCCTTGTCATGAGTGTCATAGTTAGACTTGGATGTACTGAAAGTGCAAGAGTGAAAAGCAATGGAGTGAATGTCAACATCAGGAGCAATGATGGAGAGAATAGCAGGCAAGGCATAGTCCAACATGTCTGTCTCAATGATAATCTGAGAATCCAAAATCTAGTAAGTCAAGACCAGAGCCATGGTAAATGCCTTCTTGAATGTTTCAAATGCTTTATGACATTTTACCATGAAGTTCTAGGAAGCACCCTTGTAGGTGAGACAGGTCAGGGGAACTACAATGTCAGAATAGCCATAAATGAAGCAGTAGTAAAAGTTAGCAAAGCCTAGGAAATGTTACGACCTTTGTTATGCACTCAGGTTGCAACTAAGGCAAAGGCTTGAGGATGAGCAAAGGGGAAAGAACTAGTTGGTAAAGTGTAAGGAATACAGGTGCTCTACCTAAGGTTTATATACAGCTAAGGTGTGTAACTAAGAATAGGTGAAACGGAAGGATGAGTAAGGCTATGCACCATGATGAGTAAGTTGGTGTGCAGCAATGGAGACATCAAGGAGCTAACACAACATATGAAACACTGTGATCACTCAGCACCTCTAAATATAGATGAAACCATGTAGATGAAACTGTAACAGGAAAGACTAAATGTCCTTGACCTTCTTTGGCTTGGGCCAGTCTTGGATGATCTTGACTTTGTCTTCAGACATCTTGAAACTGTCTGGAGATAAGATATAACCAAGGTATTCAACTGACTCCAAATGAAATTCACACTTGTCTGCTTATGCATGTAAGCTATACTTACAAAACCAATGGAGGACTTTCCAGACATGTTGTTTGTGTTGAGAGATGTCATCCAAGTAGATTAGTATGTCATCAAGATAGACAGTGACATATATGTCTAATAGATTACCAAAGATGTTGTTTATGAAACACTGGAAGGCTGCTGGGGCATTGGTGAGTCCAAATGGCATAACCATCCATTTAAAGGACCTATAGTAGGTTTGGAAGGCAGTTTTCCACCTGTCTCCCTCAGCTATCCAGATGAGGTGATAGGCATGACAGAGGTCTATCTTGGTATAGATGTGAGCTTTTCAAGGAGAATTGAGGAGGTTGGAGATCAGGGGAAGGGGATAATAGTCTTTCTTGGTGATCTTGTTAAGCCCACAAAAGTCAATATCAAGGCAGAGAGAACTATTCTTCTTGTAGACAAAGAGGACTGAAGCACTATGTGGAGAGGTTGATAGACAAATGAAGCCAATGGACAAGTGTTCATTGATAAATTCCCTTAATGCTTCTAGCTCAACCTGGGATAGGAAGTAAATAGTCCTGATAGGAGGACTAGTACCCTCTTCCAGATTGATTTTAAGGTCATATGGATGATGTGGAGGCAACCTATCTATATGGACCTTGCTAAAGACATCAGCAAATTTGTGATAATCTGAGGAAATGTTTGACAAGTCAACAGGCTCAAAGGGCTAGGTGGACCTAGCAGAGGTGGACAGAGGTTGGATATTGAAAGTGAAGAAGACTGAACCAGGAAGGCATGATGCATGCAGAAAAGGTACAGTACCAATCAGACTAATGTGAGGACAGGATGGAGGTAAATCAAATGAGGCAGAGGGAACAGATACAGGGGTCAGATCAGAAGTGGAGGAAGGCAGATCCAGGTGGACCAGATAAGTGACAGAGAGTGTAGTGCAGAGAGTCAGAGCTAGGGTTGGAGTGACTTGTTGTGACTGGAATAATATACTGTTCAGAGACCCAGTCAATCAATAGATTGTAGTGGGTGAGCCAGTTGTGACTGAGAACCACAGAGCAAGATGAGTCCAACTAAGTAACATAGAAGTCTAAAGTCATCAATTCACCAGTAGGAAATGTAATAGGGGTTTTTGCTAGTTCAGTTATATACAAGTTTGAAGAGCCATCAAAAAGTCAAAGTTTTACAGGAGCAACACAGAATGTAGGGATCAAGCAGTCATAAATGAGGGAAGAGGCAGAGGGAAGAGTTAATGAAACAATAGGTAAAACCACTATCCACCAAGGCAGTCACAGTCCTGTCAGACAAAGGTGGATCAGAGGCAGATGAAAGGACAAAAATAGAAAGGTAAAGGAAATGAAAAAGCATGAAGGTTGGAAAGAGTGGACACATTGAGTTAGAAACTCTCTGTGGCACAGACAAGTTCAATGTGGTCCCCAGTCTGTGCAAAGTCCTGAGGACTGCCCTTTATTTTTTCAAACCCAATAGGGGATTTGAAGGAGAGGGGTTCTTTCCTGGAACCTTAGCTTGGGCTTAGGCCTGACAACCCTTAGCTTTCTGGCTGGAGGCAGATGGACCCAGTGGAGGACCAGACCCAGGCACCTTGCATGGACAGTTATTTACCTGATGGTTAGCATCACCACAGAACATGCAGAGGTTGTTGTTGAAGCATTGTTGGCATTTTTAAGGGGTAAGCTTGCTGTTTAGGCCAAGTTTGTTGCCTAGAGAAGACTTTGGAGCATTTCTGGACATGTTTGGACAATTGCTGGACTGAGTGGGATTAGGTGGGGATCTGGCAGTAGATGGGTTTGACTTGTTGTTAAACAAATTGCTGGGTTTCCTCAGATTAGGATCATTTTTTGGGTTCTGTGGAGCAGTCACTATACTATTTGCACTTGCACTACTGCTCCCAGTGATGTTGATCTGTTAGACTAGTAACCCTCTTCATTTCATCTAAGAAATTGGGCTTGCCCTTAGCCCAAGTGGTGATCAAGTCTTGTATGTGATCTAGAAGGCCCTTGTAATAGTGATGGTAGAGAACTGAGTCCAACCAGCCAAATAAACTAGCCAGATGGTCAAGCTCAAGGTTATACTTGAGGATGGGCTAGTTGCCAGCCATCCAGAGAGTATCCAGCTTCTCAGCAGCTTTCCTGGAGGGATCTGCCAGCCTGAAGTGATTTTCTAATTTCATGACAAAAACTTCCTAGCTGTTGAGGAGTTTGTGGTCTGACCATTCAAGGTCCTTGGACATGAGGATGATCTGAAACCAGTCAAGTGCAGTGCTGGACAGATAGGTGATAGTGAAATGGATTTTAGAAAAGTCATCTGGAAACTGATATGAATTTGATGTAAAGTATAGGCAACATTGGAAGACCTATTGATGGATTTTGAGAGGGTCTAAGCCATCAAATGTGTTGGGCTTGTGGACCTTAATGTGAGAAGGGTTTGTTGGGCCAGCAGAGTTATTGTACTTCAGGGAGCAGAGAGTGCCAGAGAGGTGACCTAGGGCATTTGCTAATGACTTCTGGGGTTTTGGGTTATTACCTTCATCTGCACCAGGGTCAGTGTTACTGCCATCACTACTATTGGTGGGGTCTAGGGGTTTTCCAGTGCTTCCTTGTAAGTGACCACTAGAGGGTTGGTTCTGAAATCAGGGCTAGGGAGTAACTGCAATAGATATATGAGAAGGAGGATGGTGTAAAGCAGGGGCTGAAGAATAAACATAATCTGTACAAGGGAGGATTGGTTTTGGAATGGGAGTTCCTTGAGCTTGTGCAGCACTTCAAGTTGTAGATAGCATAAGATAGAATACTACCTGAGGTTTGAGTTAGAATATACTGTTAAGAGCTAACTCTGGACATGGGGGCAGACCATGAGCAGACAGAGTCAGGTGTTTGTGGACCAAGAGGATGAGGCCTTGGCTTCAACTTACATGTTGTGCCCCTCTGATATCATGAATGGCCTCACTTGGCCAACTACAGGCTTGAGTGGATGAGCAGACAGAGATTGGACAGAGACAGGACAAGTCTAGACTGAAGGGTGGACTTGTAGTGGACAAGCAGAGAGAGAGGAGAAAGATCTAAGTTGATATTCTGACTGCCTACTACAGATGGCTGTGATCCTACTTATATACTGGCAGTCAGGATAAGGTCTGGAAAGTAGTAACCAAGCAGCAGCAGTAATAACTGCCCCAAGGAGAATACAAGTAACATGTGAATTGATATCTATGATGAAGACATGAGGATGGGGAGCTTGTCCATGTGGCATCCAGTCATCCAATAGGACAAGGGCAGAGATGAAACATCAGATAAAGGAGTAAGCCTAGATAGGCAAGTAATAATCAAGGGAAGGAGAGAAAAATCATGGATAAATGAAAAAAACATGATAATCAAGTAAGAATTCTGATAGGAAAAAGTGACAAAATGGAGGGTATGGAGAACAGCATTTCCAGAGAGATGGTATCCAATGAAAATGGAACAGAGGTTAAAACTAAATAGGATCCTCAGAAAACAAGTTGTAACCAAGGCTCAGAAAGCTTGATGGGCATGAAGTGAAGTCCATAACATCAAGGAGAAAGAGGAACTCTGCAAGTTTATTGAAGAAAACCTCTTATCAGAATGAATCTGACCATCAAAATCCCCCTACATATCACTATGCTTTTTCATTCCCAAGAAAGATGGGTCCAAGTGACTGATACAGAATTATCAAAGGCTTAACAGCATTACAGTCAAGGACAAGACACCACTACCATTGATCAAAGAAATTATTGACAAGCTAAAGGATGCTAAGTACTTTAACAAGCTGGATATCATTTGGGGCTATAACAATCTATATATAAAGGAAGGAGATGAATGGAAGGTAGCATTTTTGACAAACAAAGGACTATTTGAACCTACCATCATGTTCTTTGGCCTATGCAACTTCCCAGGCACATTCCAAAGAATGATGAACACCATCTTTAGGAAACTGTTACAGGAAGGAGTGTTAGTCAATTACATGGATGACTTTATCATCCTAGGACAAACCTAGTAGGAACTTAAGGATTGGACAATGCATTTTCTCAAGATTGCAGACAAACACAAGCTGTACTTCAAGCAATCCAAGTGCATGTTTAACACCACTGAGATGCCAATAGTAGGAATGGTCATAGAAGATAGAAAGGTTAAAATGGAAGAAGAAAAGATCACAGCAGTCAGGAATTGGCCTACTCCAACCACAGTCAAAGATATTGAAAGCTTTCTGGGATTTGCCAACTTCTACCAACAATTTATCAGGGGATTTAATGACATCATAGCATTATTGCATAAATTGAAAGGAGGTCAGCCATAAGAATGGGGAGAAACTTGACAAAAGGTATTTAAAAAACTGAAGTGATGAATAATGGAAAAACCAGTACTGGCACTCCTATAGGATGATGGGAAATTCCAAGTAGAGGTCAATGCATCAAAGCATGCAATAGAAGGAGTCCTCTCACAAGAATAAGGTGGAAAATGGCATCCTATTGCATTTCTCTCTAGAACTCTTTCTCCAGCAGAATGCAACTATGAGATATATGACAAGGAACTTCTAGCAATCATTGAGGCACTAAAGTCATGGAGACAGTATCTTCTGGAAGTAAGGAAACTGTTTGAAATATGGACCAATCACAAGAATCTCAAATACTTCCAATCACCCCATTGAATTAATGCCAGACAAATGAGATGGTACCTGAAGCTGCAAGAATACAATTTCATGTTGAAACACATACCAGGAAAGACAAACATCAAAGCATATATCCTGTCTCAAATTATGTATTTTGGAGAAATAAAAAAAGATAAAGAAGTCATGGTACTCAAGGAAGCTTTATTCCAATAACAGCTACATCAGGAGGAAACAATTGCCAAAGAAGTCATCATAGGAAGAAAGCTATTCAAAGTTAATGGAGATGAGAAACTACTATAGGACATCAGAGAAGGGAAGAAAGAAACCATAGTGAACAAATGGTTAAAGGAAGAACCAGAACAGACATGGGAAAGAAACAGAATCACATATTGAGATGGCAAAATCTATGTGCCAAACTATAAGGGCATACAGAACAAGATCGTGAGAAGATATCATGACCTATCTGACATCAGACACCCTGGAACCCACAGAATGATAGAGCTCATCAAACAGAGCTACTATTGGCTAGTAATGAAGACCAACATTAAGGCTGATATACAAGGATACAATAGCTGCTAGAGGAACAAAGTGATTTAACAGAAGAAGGCAGTCCCACTATACCCCCTTGAAATGCCCAAGGAACCATGGCATGAAATCACCATTGATATGATTGGACTACTGCCAGAGTCAAATAGAGCAGATGCAATCTTGGTTGTAGTTGACAGATTCACAAAGATGATCTAACTGTTTGCAACAAATATCAACCTTGACTTCATGGGATTAGTGAAGATATATCAAGATTACATCTGGAAGCTCCATAAAGTCCTAAGGAAGATTATCAGTGACAGGAGGCCACAGTTTGTATCAGCCTTCATGAAGAACCTGTGTAAGGCAACAGGAATGGAGCAGGGCTTATCAACAGCCTACTACCTCCAAACTGATGGACAGACAAAGCATGTCAACCAAGAAATTGAAACCTTCCTGTAGGCATATGTTGACTATGTACAAGATAACTGGACAGATTGGCTATCCACAGCAGAGTGTTAGCACAATGACAAGGTTCATAGCAGTATAGGAGAAATGCTATTCTTCCTGAATTATGGAAGACATCTATGGAAGGGAGATATCACAACCAACTTGCCAATGCTGTCAATCAAGGAGCTTCTCAAAAAGCCTACAGTCTGCTGGTCTTGGGCCAGAAAACTATTAGAGAACAAGAGATGTGACATGATGAAGCAATATAATGAAAGAAAAGCACCAAGCAGGGATTACAAAAAGAGAACCCAGGTATGGCTCAAGAGGATAAACATAGCAACCAATCAGCTGACAAAGAAGCTTGACCACAAATACTATGGACCATTCAAGATGCTCAAGTAGGAATGGGAGCATACCAACTGGAGTTACCAGAAGGATAATTCATCTATGACATGTTTAACAAGGCATTACTAATGCTATATCAACTGCTGAAGTTTATGAATCAGCAAGCTGGGCTGCCACCACTACTAGAACTAATAAATGGGGAAGAAGAATATAAAGTAGAAAAGATTTGAGGACATCACAGAAGAGGGCAGGGAATGCAATACCTTGTGCATTGAAAAGAGTATAGCAATGAGCATGATATATGGATGGCTGAGTCAGCACTTAGTAATGCACAAGAAGTATTATAAGATTATCTCCAAAGGTTTCTTAAAGCAAAACCTATAAAAAGGGGGGAGCAATTGACAGCTTTAAACAGCACAATGTTATGACCTTTGTTATGCACTCAGGTTGCAACTAAGGCAAAGGCTTGAGGATGATCAAAGGGGAAAGAACTAG
>JAEUWK010000051.1:0-17822 GCA_018524425.1 Podaxis sp. AQ795752 | reverse complement strand
GCCTGTCTATCTGGCAACAGAAAATGAACGATCCGTCCTATCGAGGTCACAACTGGCTCCCTCTGCTAAACCCCACCACCCAGCCTCTCCAACCCAAGTATGCCAAAGGTGGTACTTGGTTAAATTTGCCTCTCAGAAAGAATGCTAACCTATGTGTGCGCTTCACGCGCTGCGTCACCAACCACGTGCCCATCGGCGCCTTCTGACAGCGCTTCTTCCCCGGGCGTCATATCACTTCTTGCCCATGCGGCGAGCCACTAGAAACTCGTGATCATCTTCTTGACGATTGCCCCCGCTTCCGCTACCCAGTAGGAGAACATGATGGCTTATGTCACTAAAGATGTCACAAAGAGAAGAGCAGATTGCTGACCAATCTGTTTTGTAGGACACAGGGTCCTTGCCTTGAGGCTGGGTGGTGGCTGGAGAGAAAATGGAAGTGAAGGTAGGTAAGGTAGGGAGGGAGTCAGATGGTTGAGATTCATCCCAAGCAGTTCCAGGTGTTGGAGGGACAAAGCTATAGGTAGCAGCTATGGCTTGGGCAGAAGACAACTTCCTATGAGATGAAGGGGCTATTTTGGGACAAAGTTCAACTTTGTAAGCTGGTATGAGGGATTGTGCAATAGATCTTAAAGTAGAAGTGCCTTGAGACCTCTCATTATCAAATTCACTCTCATTTTTCTTAGCAGAAGAAAGAGAGGCAGCATCATCTTCTTCCTAGAGTTTCATGCTTTTCTCCAGGTGATTTGAAAGGGAACAGTTGGTAGAGTAGAAACATTTAGCTTCAATAGAAGGAGATGGGAAAGGAGGTTTGTGAATGAAGTCTTCTGAAACCTGGAAATCATTGAAGAGAGGGACCAAGGCCTTTCTTGGGAGGGATGGGTTTGGTGCTGAACTGGTGCTAGAGTGTCAACAATGGGCAATGGAGTGAATACTGCTAGTGGTGGTGTTCTTGACATCTCTAAAAAACCTGCTAGTCTCCTTGAAGTCTTTCATAATGATTTAGAACAAGTAATTGAATTCCTTATGCTACAAATAACTGAACCATAGAGACAATGGTGGTAGTTACTGAGAAAGGAAGGTACATTGATGAAGACTTCATCACTAACCTCAAAGTCCAGAGTAAACAGACAACAGATGTCTACAGACACCTGGTAACACTTTTGGACTTAGGTGATTTTAGTCTTGAGGGCAGAATGTAAGTTATTAAGGTCAACTGCAAAGTCTCAGACCCATATAGATGCAAGATCATGTTCAGGAAGGATAGAGATGGCAGAGTAATAACCCTTGTTAGCAAAGAATGGAGGGACACTAGTGGTAGTGTTAGGAGTATTGGAGTAGGTAAACTTTGCAATGGAAAATAAGTTAGCCCAATTGTCCTACTGATAATTGTAATAGACTCAGAAATACTGTTCAAGTGTCTAGTTGGTCTGCTCAGTCTGTCTGCAACCCTTCAGATGATATCCAGATGTGAAGTGTAGCCTTATATCCAGAGCCTTGCCTAAGGACTGGAAGAAGTATAAGACAAACTTGGAGCTGTGATTGGACATAACATGAGAAAGGACACTGTGAATAAAGATACTTTGCTTGGTGAGATAATCAATGATTACAAGGATGGTATCAAAGCTGGAGGACTTGGGAAGCTTCTTAATGAAGTCCATAGAGATGGAATGCCAAAGACAATCTGGGATAGGAAGTTGCTTGAGGTTTCCATATGGCCAATGACACTGTGACTTGCTTCACATACAGGTTACCCAGCTCTTGCAGAAGTCCTTGACAAAGGAGAAGATGTTTGGCCAAGTATAGTTACAGCAGACCAACTTTAGGATCTTGTTCTAACTAAAGTGTCCAGAAAGCATATGATTATGCTTATACTGGAGGACTTGCAAGTAGAGGTCATTAGAATCAGGCATCTAAATGCAGCTCTCAAGATAGAGAAGACTATCCAAACCCATAGACCAGCAACCTTAGGGATTGGAGATATGCTCAGTAGCAGAAGGACTAAAAGGAAGGGCAGAAAGGATATTAGAATGGAGCTGCTTGTAGTCAAGGACCACAGCCACTCAGAAGAAAGGACAAAAGAGAGAGGTAGCCTGGACAAAGGCAGCAAGTTGCTCTTGAGTGAAGACAGGTCTGAAGTTGTGAGGATTTACCATAGCATAGCCATTATTCCTCCTTTTAGGATAGATGTTCCATTATCTAGTCAATGCATCTGGCTTTGTCCCAAGGCATCTAGAGCAGAAGCAGATGACAAGGTTGAACTGTAATAAGTACTCAGACCAGTGAGCCTGGTGACAGGTCAAGGTTTTCATAATGGAAAAATACTTGAGGTTTTTGTGGTCAGTAGCCACATCAATGGGTAAGATATGTTATAGTCTTAATGGTTTCACCTATATTTAGACATGCTGACTTAGCATACATGTGCTGATCAAAAGTGATGTTGCTTACATAAGCAGTTTCAAGTACTGATTTTCAAATGATAAATTTATTAGCAAATCTACTGTACTTACTTCACTTGGAAATGGCTATGACTAAGACCTCACATTGTCAACTTGACACTCCAACCAAAAACTAAGTCATTGGATATTATTGTGCAACAGGAAATGCAGCTGAAGCTGCCAGAAAAGAAAACATCAATCCTCAGACTGCACAATGCATTGTCAAGCACTTTTTGGAGATGGGATCCACTTGCAACAAACCTTGATTTGGTCACCCTTGCATCTTAACTGCCCAAGACAAATGTCAAATAATTTGCACAGTCAGAAAAAACTGTTGTAAACTGCTTCATGAAATCAAGAACATCACAGCACTCTATGTGTCAATTCCCACAATCAGACAGACTTTAGCCAAGTATGGTTATCAACAACAAGTGGCTTGGGAGGTGCCTTGGCTTATGAAATTCCACAAACAAGCTTGTTTACAGTGGGCAAAGTTGTTTAGGAGGTATACAAGAAGAGATTGGAAAAGGGTCATATTTTCAGATAAATGCTATGTCTACCTCAATCAAGATTATGGCCATATTTATATCACACATTGCTCTGATAAAGTTTTACTTGATGACTGTCTTGTTCCAAGCTTTATGCAGTCACTGGTTTGAGTTATGGTACGGAGATATATCATGGATGGGATTAAAGGGCCTCTTATTGCTTTGGACTATCCTGGAGGGAAAGGAGGAAAAATGAAGTCAAAGCAATACCAGGAACAGGTTCTTGATAGACCTTTGTTGGATTTTATTAACAAGGTGAAGGAGAGGAGGGGTCCTGTGATGTTTCAGCAGGATAATACACCAGCCCATCAAAGTAAAAACACATTAAAATGGCTTCAAGACCATGAAATCTGACTTTTTCCACATCCACCACTTTCTCCAGATCTTAATCCAATCAAACCAATTTGACACAAACTCAAAACCACTCTACAACATTTACCACACCCCCCAACATCATTAGAAGGGCTGAAGGCTGCTATTCTCAATGTCTGGGATAGACTATCCATTGAAACAATCACAAAGTATACTCAAACTATGTCTCATTAAGTTAATGCTGTCATTTCTGTAAGGGGAGGACACACAAGATTTTAATACCTTAGATACATTCAAAGCATCATATACCTCATAGATATTAACATATACTATTTTATAATACTTTGTTTCAAATAATACACAGCTTTCTTTTGCTGTGATGATTTTTCTTGAGTGTGGGAAAGTGATGTAAGTGACATCACTTTTGATCAAGACATATAATGTTTTATATATTGTGTCAGCCCCTTGATGACTCCATCCTGACTTACCCACTTACTTACTATACTCATACTACCACTCATCCCTGTTTTATCTATTATTACCTAGTCCCTCCAAGTACTACATAAACCCTAGGTAAAGCACTTGTAGTCCTTATGCTTTACCAACTTGTTCTTTCCCCTTTGCTCATCCTTAAGCCTTTGCCTTAGTTGCAACCTGAGTGCATAACAAAGGTTGTAACAAGGTAGAGCCTTCAAGATAATGTCACCAGACATGGAAAGCCTCAAAGATGGCTAAAAATTCCTTATTATGGGTGTCATAGTTCAATTTGGATGTATTGAAGGGATGAGAGTGGAAAGCAATGGGATAAATATCACTGTCAGAAGCAACAATGGAAAGGATGGTAGCCAGAGCATAGTCTGATGTCTCTATTTCAACAATAATCTGAAAGTCTAGAATCCAGTAAGTCAGGACTGGAGCCATTGTAAAAACCTTCCTGAGGGTCTCAAATGCCTCATGACATTTTACTGTGAAGGGAGGTCAGGAGAACTACAATGTCAGAGTAACCCCAAATAAAGCAGCAGTAAAAGTTAGCAAAGCCTAGGAAGGACTAGATATCCTTGACTTTCTTTGGCTTGGGCTAGTCTTGAATGATCTTAACCTTGTCTTCAGACATCTTAAGACTATCTGGAGACAAGATATAACCAAGGTATTCAACCAATTATAAATGAAACTTGCACTTGTCTGCTTGCACATATAAGTTATGCTTGTAGAGCCAATAGAGGACTTCCTGTACATGATGCTTATGCTGAGAGATGTCATCTGAGAAGACAAGAATATCATCAAGATAGATAGTGACCCATATATCCAATTGATCACCAAAGATGTCATTCATGAAGTGTTGGAAAGCTGCTGGAGGATTAGTAAGCCTGAATGGTATAACCATCCATTCAAAGAATCTGTAGCAGGTCTGGAAGGTAGTTTTCCATTTGTTTCCTTCAGCTTTCTGAATAAGGTGATAGGTATGACAGAGGTCTATCTTGGTGTAGATGCAAGCCTTGCAAGGAAAATCAAGAAGGTCAGAGATCAGGAGAAGGGGATAACAGTCTTTCTTGGTAATCTTGTTAAGTCTACAGAAGTCAATGCATAGGCAGAGGGAACCATCTTTCTTGTGGATGAAAAGGACTGGAGCACAATATAGAGAGGTTGACAGATAAATGAAGCCAATGGATAAGTGTTTATCAATAAACTCCCTTAATGCCTCAAGCTCAACCTGGGACAGCAAGTACATGTTTCTGATAGGAGGACTAGTGCTCTCTTCTAGGTTGATTTTGAGATCATACAGATGGTGTGGAGGCAGTGTGTCTACATGGACCTTGCTGAAGATATTAGCAAATTCATGATGCTCTAATGGAACATTTGACAAATTGATGGGCTCATAGGACTGGGCAGATCTAGTAGAGGTGGATAAAGGACAGATATTGAGGGTAAGGGTTATTGAGCCAGAGAACCATGATGTACACAAGAAAGGTGCAGCATCAATCAGACTGATGTGCAGACAAGGTGGAGGTGAATTGGACAGAGCAGAGGATTTAGATGTAGAGGATAGGAGGTTAGGACCAGACATGGAGGAAGGCAGATCTGGGTAGACCAGAAGCAGAGAAGTGAGTGTAGTATGAAGTATTGGAGCAGGGGTTAGAGGGTCTAGCTGCTGTGGCTGGAAAGAGATACTGTTCAAAGCCTATTTTTTTTTTTATTGATGTTTATTGCAATAGACTAGCTACTACAAATGGGTGCATGATAGCAGTCCCAATACTGAAACTATGAGAAAAGAAAAGAAGAAGGAAAAGAAAGAAAAGAGACAGATAATAGTAGATAGGAAGATGAACTGTAACCTAACTAGATATGATGAGATGAGAAGAGAGGGGAGCTAACTTGACAAATTGTGGGTAGAGGTATATGTAGGGATGATAAACTGGGGAGCAAGGATAGCTACCTATGTCAAAAGGAGGAAAGGGAAAACAAATGCCCTTCTAGTGTACATCTAGGACTCTGTTAGTAGTGATGCACTTCCTCTGTGAGAGGTGTCAGGTAGCAAACTCTTCCTGGGTGATGGGTCCTTGAATCTGGTCTGCAAATGAGAATGTAGCAGGGTTGCGCTCAAGGAAATTGATAAGCCAGTAAAACCTATCTCTGGATCCTATTGGGTAGGAGAAGTAAGTGCACTTGTCAAGTATGTGTTCACATGTCTTGAGTGTTTTGCCACAGGGGCACAAAGTGATGTGGTGCCCAGGAAAAAAGTGCTGATGAAAGGCACCAATGGGTGCATGATTGGTAGTGCATCAGATGAAGCACATGCACAACTGAGGGTTTGTGCCAAGTGGAGAGCAAAGCCAGGTACTGCTCTTGGTGTACTTGGGCTTGAGAGATTGGCCAGCTCCATCCTTGAGGTTAAGCCATGAGCTGCCACAGTATTTAAAAAAAAAAAAAAAAAAAAAAAAAAAAAAAAAAAAAAAAAAAAAAAAAAAAGCTGCCACAGTATTTGGGATCATTTATGAGGTCATGCCACTGCTGTAGACACGCCTTAGCGTGTTGGTTGCAAACAAACCCAATGGATGTGCAGAAGGGTTGGTGATGATTTAGGGGAAGGCAAAGGGATTTGGCAAGGTCATGTGCTTGCTTATGGATAGACCATGATGCTGATGAGGGTATAGACCAGAAATGGACATGATTAGAGGGGGAAGATGAGACCCATGAATGAAGGAGGGGGGCAACTGCAATGGCATCTTGATGTGCACTGTGGGGGCTGTATGAGAAGAGAAGTTTAGCAGAGGAAATAAAGTCTGTAAAACTGCAATAGAAAAAGCATTACATGAATAGGCATGAGATATGGCAGAAAAGAGTCCAAGCTGAAGACCCTATGATTCAAAATCAGATGAAGTGACTTCACCACAGAGGTGAACAGAAGAAGAAAAAATGTCTGAGGAGGAGGAACTGAAAACTAAATAGGCAGAGGTGGCAGAGAGGAAAGGATTAGAGGAAACCAAACCATCTGTAGCTACAGTAAGAGAAGTGGGGGAAGAGAAGGAAAGATTGCATGCACATGAGGCATTAAAGATGTGGAGTGCCAAGGCCCCCTCTTTCAAAGGGTCTGGGCACTTGATAAACTTGATTTGATCACCAAACAAGTCTAGCAAGCACCGGCCAGGTTTGGCACTGGAATGGAGCTGCTGGAACTGGTCTGTGACCACTTGCACATCAGATACATAGTCTAGCACTGTGGAGTGCTGCTTGGTTTGGTGTGTGTCTAATGGATCAATGTCCCAGGTGAGAAGTTTAAGGGGGTGAAAAGGGGAGAGGGTAGTGTACTGCAAAGAGCATTGCTTTGCAAGCTTGGACAAATGTAGATGGATGGGGATAATGCCTGCTATGGCCTCAACCCCACCCATGGGAGTAGTGCAGAATGTGCCTGTAATCCAAAGGGTGGCTTGGCATTGCATGCACTAGAGAGATTTGATAAGCCCACAATATCTTGCATTACAAGTGAACCACAGGCAGAAACCATATGTGGCAATAGGAACTACACATGAACAGTATAGCAGCCTTTTGTAGAGTGGAGAGAGGCCACAGACAGAGTTGCTAAGCATGCACATGCACTGGACAGTAGATAAAGCCTTAGTTGAGTAAAAACAGATGTGTTCCTTGAAGGTAAGGCTTCTGTCAAACCAGAAGCCTAGATAATGAAGAAATGGTTTTGGGCAAATGGTAAATGAGTTGTCAATGGTGATGGGGACATTGGGATCATAGGATGGGTGATTGGAAAAATGGAACATCTCAGTTTTGTCTCTTTCAAGGACAAGCCCAAGGCAGAGGAGATATGCTTCACATTCTTCATATACCTGTGAAAGTACCTGACAGTTAGTGATGGTGGATTCTGATTGTACAACAACAAGTCCATCATCAACAAAAGAAACAATTTTACAACAAGGATCATTAGAGAATTTGTACATAAAGGGGGAAAGGGAAAGTGCAGTAAGGATAGGAGAGAGAGCAAAGCCCTGACCAACTCCAACAGAGGCTGGGAATGTGGGGGAAAAATGATTGTTCTATGAATATGTAATACATCAGTCCTTAAGGTAATTGGAGAAGAATGAAACCAGATGCATGTTGAAGCCTTGGCAGTGGAGTGTGGATGTGAGGATAGTATGGTTAGTGAAAGGAAAGAATTGTGCCACATCAAAGGTGATAATGCTAGTTTTAAGTTTACATTGCCAGCCTGTACAGACAAGGTGAGTAATGTAGATGCCAGCATCCTTGGTGGAGCACTGGATGATGCCCCCAAATTGGAGCAGGTGGACAAGGTTAAATTGGGATGCTTCAAATTGCATCTGAGAAGAAATCATCTTCTCAATGAGCTTACCTAGTGTATTGAGTAAGACAATGGGACCAACATTCCTTTCTCAGTAACTACCACTATCATTTCAGTGGCACAGTTATTCATAGCACAAGGAATAAAGAAACCAGTTCTAAATCACTATGAAAGACTTTAAGGATTTTAGTGGTATCCTTAGAGGCCTCAAAAAGACTGCTAACTCCATCTGCTCTGGTGTTACTTGTTGTCATCACTCTAGTGCCAGTCTAGTGCCCAACCCGACTCTTCCTCAAGAGGCCTCAGTCCCTCTTTTCAATGATTTCCAAGTAACCAAGGACTTCATTTGCAAGCCCTCTTCCCCTTTGCCATCTATTAGAGCCAAACACTTTTACTCCACCAATCAATCTCTCTCAAATTGCCTTGAGAAGAGTATGAAATTTTAAGAAGATGACAATATCACTTCTGTCTCCTCTGCTGAGGAGAATGAAGACCAAGACATCCTTGAGGGCTCACAGGGGACCTCCACACCTAAATCTATCACCCCATCCCTCCTGCCAGTTTGGGAAGGGATTGACCTATCTTCTGAAATAGCTTCATCTTATAGGATGCTATCTTCAGCCCAAGCCATCACCACTTTTCATGGCTTTGCCCCACCCACTTCCAATGCCACCTGGGACAAGTCTCAACCTTTGGATCCTCTCCCTACTATCCCATCCTTCACTTCCCTCTCTCAACCACCTGCTGCACAGCCTTATGTTGAAGCACAGCTGACCCATGGAACAGATTGGTCATCCATCTGTGAAACACTTTGTGATGGTATTGCTATGATTGACATCACTGACACCAATGATATCATGGAGCTTAATTGCCTCAACTCTTTATTAAGCTTCCTCTCTTCCTGGTTAGGCAGTTGGGCTGAATCAGGAGATCTCTCCACTTTTGAGGGAACCCCTCATCTTATTTGCATTTTCCAAATGGTTATGCACTCAGAACAGTTGTGTAATAAGTTTATTTCTTACAATGGACAATGTCTCAAATTATATGACTTTGTATCCATGCAATTCCTATCCTCTCACACCCTCTCTCCCACTCCCACACCCATGTCAACCAGGCATCATTATGAATGTCAGGCTGAAAAGGCACTAGCAGTGTCTTCCCCCTTCCCCAAAGATGCCTCTGGGATACTCCAGGGCTCTTCTTGTATTCTCAATCCTGACACCTCTGGAATACTCCAGGGCTCAGACTTGCAACTCAAAAGGGACATTGCTCAAGCAATCGCCCTCTCACGTCTTCCTTCTGCCAATCCAAATAAACCAGGTGAGTCCTCAACTTCCATTGTTGATGCTGACATGCTTCCCCCCCCTTCTCTCCAATCCACTACCTCTGCTGCTCCTGGTCCATCCAACCAGAAGAAGGCTAACCCTAACCCCAGTGGCTGGTCCACTGTTAACTACTGACAGGCACCTCACAAAACAGTAGCTGCTCCTACTCAGTGTAAGCCTATCGTGGTGCCCACTTTCCCCCCAAAAAAACCTCTATCCCTCCCTCCCCATCCCTTCCCTCCTTCATCTACTCCTCCTCCTGTCAACAAGGCTACCAAACCTCAATTTAGGACTGGCGCACCTTCCCCCTCCACTCAGAGGTTGTCATATTCCAGGGCTGCTTTCTAAATACCCTTTAAAGTAGAAAAGTTAAAAAAATATACAGCTCTTCAAAACCAATTTCCTTCAATATTGCTGGTTGATATCATCAACTTCCTCCACAATGCTGGTAATATCAAATCTCCTGCCCTCAAATCCCCTCCCTCTCCTTGTCCCTCCAACTTTCCCAAGGCTACTCAAGGCCCATCATGCAAGAATATCATTGTCCCTTACAATGATGCATTCAAACCCATCATGCTCACCTCACTTGATCTTGTAGTCAGGTGCTGCAACAACACCTTGTACCAGAAGGGCTTCCTTCTTAGAGTCAAATCAGCCAAGTCTAATGACTGGACTTTCTGGCTGTCCACCAACCAAGTTGCAACTGATGAGGAACTTCTCATTATCAAAAAGGGAATCACAGACTCCAATCAGTCTGCCTTCACTACCTAGGAGATTAGGGACACTGTCATTCTGTCTTTCCCCATGTCTAAATCATTTGTCAAGTTGACTAATCTTCCCTATTTCTGCCCTGACAGCACCCCTCACACTTCAGATGACTTCAAAGAGGTCATTGAATTATCACCCTATCATAAGATGATTCAACACCTTGTAGGAAAACCCTGCTTCTACTGTGTATCCCCCCATTCTGACTCCACCATCCTCTTCTTTGACCTCTGGGACTTCCAATCTGCTATGAGGGCCAAACTCCTTATTAACCACACCCTCCTCTTTGAGAACAGGGTCTGCACCTTCTGCAGTGCTACAATGCATACTGCCTCTCCTCTATGCAACCATTGCTGGAGATGGGGCCATCCCACACACCTCTGCAGAGTGTGCAACCCTAGATGTGTGATCTGCAGAGACCCTTATCACATGGACAACCACTGCTGTGATGGCTTCTGCTGCTATGGTAAACCTGGGCCTAACCCTTGCCCACCTACCCCCACTAACATCACAAAGTGTCCCCATGTGACCTCTTTCCAGTGCCTATCATGTGATTCTAAGGATCACCATGTGAACTCAGACAAATGTCCATTCTTCTGCCACTGATTTGATCAGAAGTGGATTCAGAATAAACTTTGCAAGGCTAAAGTAGAGAAAAACTGTCGCAACTTCAACTCCAGTGCAGTAAATGTCTAAAGGACCCCTTAACAACACCACATTCATTAACAATCTCCCCATTTTATTTTTCAATGTTCATTACTTCAAAGACACTGTCAAGGCATCGCTAAACAATCCAAAATTTAAAAACATTCTTATTTTATATATCCAAAAACCCCCCTTTAGCATCATTTGAAACATTCCATCCACCAACAACTCTGAAGGAGTCCCCTATAGAGGCATCAGGCATCTGGTCAATGAAATGACCCATAGATGGACCCCTACCATCTACAGGATATACTCCAAGCAGTGTGGATGATATTGTCCACATAGAGGAATTTACCAGGATAAGGTATCCTGAGTGGTCTCTCAGGGACCATGTCTATAGTATGACAGTCATCCATCTACCAATGGAAGACAACTGCATGAAACAAATCAAGGACACACATGCTCAATTCAAAACAAAGAAACCACCCAATAATCTGGATGACCAGAACCAGCGCAAGATACTGCAGATTAAGCAGTGGTTGATGTATGACTATCATGATATGATGCAAGGAACACCATCTTGCCTACCTCCATTCCAAGAGGTGAATCACAAGATTCACCTCATTAAGGAGAACAAGTGATATAACTATTGCTTGCCCAGATGTCCACAGTCATTATGGGAGGAGTTCCATGCAAAACTCAACCGTTACATAGATGCAGGGTGGTGGGAACCCCATAATGTCATGCAAGCAGCCCCTTTGCTATGCATCCCCAAGAAGGATTGATGACTGCATACAGTTGTTGATGCAAAGGAGCAGAATGATAATACAGTAAAGGATGTAACTTCCTTACCTGATCAAGAAGTAATCTGAGAAGATGTGGCTAGAGTGAGGTATCACTCTAAGATTGATCTAGCTGATGCATATGAACAGGTTAGAGTTTAGCCTGAGGATGTAGAGAAGACAGCCTTCTCTACCATTGCAGGAACATATGTTAGTAACATCATGCGGCAAGGGGACTGTAATGCCCCTGCCACATTCCAAAGATTGATGACAGCTATTTTTAGAGACATCATTGGCATATTTGTCCATGTATATCTGGACAATATATTTATATTTTCTAATTCTGTGGAGGAACATGAGCAGCATCTATGGCTTGTATTAGACCAACTCTACCAACAACAGCTCTATGTCAAAGAGTTGAAGGTAGAACTGTATGCAGACCAAGTGGACTGTCTTGGTCATATAATAGACAATAATGGTATCCACCCTGATACCAATAAACTATCCTGAATCCAGGAGTGGAGAATCCCTTGCAACTATAATGACATGCAGAAATTTGTCAGACTCATTAACTATGTGTCCAACTTTCTGCCAGATATAACTGTGTACACTGGGCCATTAATGGCCATAACACAGAATGGAACACCATTCCATTGGTGGCCATTACATCAGAGATGCTTTGATATGATCAAACACATCTGTTGTAAAATGCCTGTGATCTGACCAATAGATCCAAAGAATGGAAAACCCATATGGGTTATCTGTGATGCTTTGAAAACCAGTGTTGGAGCCATGTATGGACAAGGCCCCAGCTGGATGGACTGTCATCCAGCAGGATTCATGTCTAAGAAATTTTCTGCAGCACAGCAAAACTACACTGTGCATGAACTTGAAATGTTGGCTATCCTCAAGGCACTACTGAAGTGGGAGGATAAGCTGGTGGGTTACCAAATCCACATCATCACCGATCATAAGGCACTTGAGTTTTTCAAAACTCAATCAAAATTGTCAAGCTGACAATGACAATGGCTTGACTATATGTTAAGGTTTGACTTTGACATAACATATGTCAAAGGAGAATGCAACAAGATTACCAACTGTCTCTTGTAATACTACAAGAGTGATCAACTGGGGGAAGAGCACCCCAGCAGGGAATATGTACAGGCTGATTTTTGTATCAACCCCAAAGGGGATAACTTGCCAGCACCAAGAAGAGCAGAGATACAGCATCTGCAAGACTGACTGGCAGCTATAAATGATGAAGGAGTCAGGTGAAGCACCAGACTCCAAGAAAAGCACAAACAACAAGATATTGAAGCTGAAAAGCTTCAAGAGGCAGCTGCCCTCCATGCTGTAGAACCAGATACTGGCCAAGCAAAATGCCTGACACAAAAATGCAAAACCAAGGGAATAACCCTTGGTGAGTCACTCTCTGCAACTGGCAACTCCACCAGTTTCACCATTGGGGACAACTTCATTGACAAAGTTGTTGCTGGATACAATGCAGACTCATTAATGAGTATAGTCAAACAATTCCCAGAGAAGTATAGAGACTTCTCTGTGGATAACTGAGGAGTGATCATAAAGAAAACTCCCCTAGGAGACTGAGTTGTATGTATCCCAAATGACAGGCAACTCATAACCCAGGTACTGATGAAGGCCTATGAAATTGTAGGACATCTAGGTGACCAATGGATGGCAGAGTACATCTGTAGATGGTACTGGTGGCTGTCATTGGTAAAAGATTGTTGCAAGCTCTGTGGAACTTGTAAAATGTGTGCTCAAACCAAGACATCAAACACAAAATCCAGTGGAGAGCTACACTCTCTACTGGTCCCTACCAAACCCTGGGACTCAATTGGGATGGACTTTGTTGGTCCATTCCCAGAACTCAGAGGCTTCAACTATCTCTGGGTAGTTATGTGCTGAATGACAAGCATGGTACACTTAATACCAGTGCACACAAAAATGACAGTGTCAGAGCTGTCATGGGTTTACATACAAGATATCATATGCTTACATGGTCTACCAAGCTTGATTGTGAGTGATCAAGACTTGAAATTCACATTCACCTGGTGGAGAGAACTCCACAAGGTATTAGGAGCAAAGCTTCTAATGTCAACTTCTTTTCACCTCAAATGGATGGCCAGACCAAATGAATGAATCACAACATCAGTCAGATCTTCCATGCAATGGTACGCTATGACCAAACTAATTGGGTCAACAAAGCACCATTAACCAAGTTTGCAATCAACTTGAGCATCTTGGCTACTACAAAATATGCTCCATTCAAGTTGAATTATAGATATATGCCATCCATGATCCAGGACAGCCACAATGCCAAAACCATCCACAAAGGGATAAAAACCTTTGCAGAAGCAGTGCTGCTAAACTTAGTAGCTACCCATGATGCAATAATAGAATTGCGTATTTTCCAAACCCACAATGCTAACAAAAAACAAGGGCCAAAACCTCATATTGAGAAAGGAGACTTAGTCTACCTTTCCATACAGAACCTCTTGTTACCAAAAGACAGAGCTTGAAAGCTTTGTCCAAAGTTTATAGGACCCTACAAGGTCCTAGAATCAAAGCCAGAGACCTCCAATTACAAATTGGAACTGCCTCCAGTATTATTATGCCAGAAAATCCATCTAGTGTTTCATGTAAACCTTCTAAGGTGTTATGATCTTTGTTGGTGTCATCTATATTTAGACATGCTGACTGAGCACAGTGTTTCACATATCATATCAGCCCCTTGAGGACTCCATTCTGTTTTGCCCACTTATTCATCATGACTCACAGTCTTACTCACCAGCTGTTTCATCTATTCTTAGCTAGCCTCTTCAGTAATATATAAACCCTAGGTAGAGCACCTGTAGTCCTTACACTTTACCAACTAGTTCTTTTCCCTTTGCTTATCCTCAAGTCTTTGCCTTAGTTGCAACCTGAGTGCATAACAAAGGTCATAACATTTGGTAAAGTGTCACCCACTCACCTTGCAACAAGGGAGGCCCAGCTAGGAGCATATATCCAGGCACAGACAAGTGTAATATCAGGGCTCAGTATATGAGTGGGAGCAACATCTGGAATAGCAGAGAAGGAACACCAGCACTGTACAGTCTAGGACAAACCAGAGAGCTATCGACAGCAGAATTCTCAGACATCACTGAAAGCAAGCACACCAACAATGAAGAAAAGCCAACAGACAAAGAAAAGCTTGAAGGACCTGCAGACAAAGAAGAGTCAGAGCACACAGATGAAGAAGACATTACAGACAAAGAAGACAACACAGGACCCAAGGACAGAGACCACCTAGAGCAGACAGACAATGAGATCAACAACATCAGCATGGCTGAAGAAGCTCAACAGCAGACAGGAGGGAAATCACTGGTTCCTGACCCAGGGTTTTTTGATGGAAACAGAAGCTAGTTTGATGACTGGTGGAGATCCATGACATTTTTCTTGAAGTTCAAAAAGATTGTCAAAGCTGACACAAAGGCCATAGCAGTACTCTCTAGGATGAGAGAAGGAACAGCAGGACAATTTGCAAGCATGAAGCTTGACCAAATGGAGAGCAGTGATGATACAGTCATATGGGAGGATTTCCAAAAGGAAGTAAAGGCAGCATTTAGGGATGAAGGACAGCAGAACGAGGCCAAATGGCAAATCAAATCATACCAGCAGAACCACAAGCATATGGCAGACTTCCTCATCAAGTTTGATGTTCTAAAAACAAGATCCAAGACAGATGACAACCATGCCATCTTCCTACTCAAGAAGAATACATGTGCTGACATTATCAAGACCATTCTGGGATTCCCAATCAATGCCAGACCAACAACCTATAAGGAATGGAAGGACACAATCCTCAACATTAGTTTGGGCTATAAGGCAGTAGAAACCTGCACCCAGCACACTGGGACTGGCATCATTTATGGAGGGACAGGACAACCCATGGAGATTGGAAGACAAGCAATGCCCAATAGCAGAGCACCACCCCAATGCTTCAAGTGCAATATCATAAGATACATTGCCCAAGATTGCAAGAAGCCAGGGGGGGCAGAAGATGTTTTAATCATGGAAAAGAAGGGCATATCTCCAGGAATTGTAAAGCACCCAGGAGGGCAAGGATTAGGAACATAGAAGAGGAGCAGGAAGACAAAACTGGATTGGAGCAGCAAAGTTTTTCTGAAGGCTCAGAGTGAGTGCAAACTCTTGAGCCAATGTATTTAAAGCTTCTTCTTGACAATCATACACAATTCCCCAAAGAAGAAGTGGAGCACAAGAACTCTTCATAAGACTGAAGGTTCAAACACCAAGAAACTGACAGTGGAGACCCCTGACACTGATTGACTCTGGATGCACTCACACCTGCATTGCCAAAAAGGCAGTCAAAGAACAGGAGATACCAATGAAGAAATTAGAAAAACCATTTGAGGTATACAATGCAGATGGAATGCAGAATAAAGGACAGCACATCACAGAATACATGGAATTGGAAATAGGCATCAATGGACACAAGGAACAGTTGGAAGCAGTCATATCACACATCAACTCAGTGAACATATTCTTAGGCCACGATTGGCTCACCCAGCACAACCCAGAGATCGACTGGAACCATGGATGGACTAAATTCACATGGTGCCCCCTGGAATGCAAAGTCAGGCATAAAGACATCAAGATACCAAGGCTAAGGAGGAATGAAACACAGACCCCAGAAGATAAAACACCTGACAACACCAAGGAGGCAGATCTACCTGAGTACATTAGGGGATACACACACCTGTTTAACAAACAGAACTTTGACAAGCTGCCCAAACACACAGAGTGGGACCACAAGATCAATCTCACTGAAGAGAGCCCACGAGAATTACCAGCCAAGGTCTATCTGATGATGATCAAAGAAAAGGAGGAACTCCACAAGTTTATCAAAGAAAATCTCTCATCAGGACAAATCTGACCATCAAAATCCCCCTACACATCACCATGTTTCTTTATTCCCAAGAAAGATGGGTCCAAATGGCTGGTACAGGACTATCAGAGGCTCAACAGTGTCACAGTCAAAGACAAGACACTGCTACCCTTAATCAGAAAAATTATTGACAAACTAAAGGATGCCAAATACTTCAACAAACTGGATATCATTTGGGGATATAACAACATGCATATAAAGGAAGGAGATGAATGGAAGACAGCATTCCTGACAAATGAAGGATTATTTGAACCAACCATCATGTTCTTTGGCCTATGTAACTTCCCAGGCACATTTCAAAGGATGATGAACACTATCTTCAGGGAACTGTTGCAGGAAGGAGTATTAGTCAATTATATGGATGACTTTGTCATCCTGGGGCAGACCAAGCAAGAACTTGAAGATTGGATGATACACTTCCTCAAGATTGCAGATAAGCACAAGCTATACTTCAAATGATCAAAGTGCATGTTCAACACCACAGAAGTACCAATATTGGGAGTGATTATAGGAGATGGGAAGGTCAAAATGGAAGAAGAAAAGGTTGCAGCAGTTCAAAAATGGCCCATCCCAACCACCATCAAAGATGTTGAGAGCTTCCTAGGATTTGCAAATTTCTACCATCAGTTCATCAAGGGATTCAGTGATGTCACAGCACCCTTGAACAAGCTGAAAGGAGGACAACCATGGGAATGGGGAGAAACACAACAAAAGGCATTTGAAAAAACTAAAATGACAGATAACAGAAGAACCAGTACTGGCACTCCCACAAGATAATGGGAAGTTCCAAGTGGAGGTCGATGCATCAAAACATGCAATAGGAGGAGTTCTATCACAGGAACAAGGTAGGAAATGGCACCCCATCACATTCCTCTCCTGGACTCTTTCCCCAACCAAGTGCAACTATGAGATATACAACAGGGAACTCCTAGCGATCATGGAGGCACTGAAGGCATGGAGACAGTATCTATTGAAAGCAAAGGAACCCTTCAAGATATGGACTGATCACAAAAACCTTGAATACTTCCAGTCACTGCAGTAAATTAATGCCAGACAAATGCGATAGCATTTGAAACTATAAGAATATGACTTCACACTGAAACATATACCAGGGAAAACAAACACCAAGGTGGACATCCTATCACAAATCATGTACTTTGGAGAAATTGAAGAAGACAAGGAAGTCACAGTACTCAAGGAAATGCTGTTCCAATGATGACTACATCAGGAG
>JAEUWK010001898.1:0-11399 GCA_018524425.1 Podaxis sp. AQ795752 | reverse complement strand
TGCTATCGTGCACCCGTTTGTAGTAGCTAGCCTATTGCAATAAACGTCGATTAAAAAAAAAAAAAAAAAAAAAAAAAAAAAAAAAAGAGATTGGGAGACAAGCAATGCCCAACAATAAAGCACTACTCTGATGCTTCAAGTACAACACTATAGGGCACATTGCCCAAGATTGCAAGAAGCTAGGAGGTAGGAGATGTTTTAACTGCAGAAAGGAAGGACACATCCCCAGGAATTGCAGGACACCCAGGAGAGCATGCATTAGGAGCATGGAAGAAGAGCAGGAGAACAAGGATGGATCAGTACAGCAGGGTTTTTCCAAAGGCTCAGAGTGAGTGTGAGCTTATGAGCTAATGTATCTAAAGCTTCTTCTTGACAATCATATATGATTTCTCAAAGAAGAAGTAGAGCATGAGAACTCTTCATAAGACTGAAGGTTCAAATACTGAGAAACAAACAATGGAGACCCCTGACTCTGATCAACTCTGGATGTACCCACACCTGCATTGCCAAGAAAGCAGTTGAAGAACAAGAGATACTGACAAAGAAATTAGAGAATCTATTTGAGGTATACAATGTAGACAGAACTTGCAACAAAGGGCAGAATATCATGGAATACATGGAACTGGAAATGGGCATTAATGGACACAAGGAACAACTAGAGGCAGTTGTATTGCACATCAATTTGGCAGACATATTCCTAGGCTATGACTGGCTTGCCTAGCATAACCCAGAGGTCAACTGGAATAGTGGTTGGATTAAATTCACAAGGTGTCCACTGGAATGCAAAATCAAGCATGAAGACATCAAGATACTGAGACTAAGAAGGAATGAAACACAGGCATCAAAAGATAAGATACCAGATGTCACTAAAGAAGTGGATCCACTGGAATACATCAGGGAGTACACATATCTCTTTAACAAGTAGAACTTCAACAAGCTACCAAAGCACACAGAGTGAGACCACAAGATCAACCTCACAGAAAAAAGCCTATGGGAGTTACCAGCCCAGGTTTATCTGATGACAGTCAGGAAGAGAGAAGAACTCCACAAGTTCATTGAAGAAAACCTCTCATCAGGGTGAATCTGACCATCAAAATCTCCCTATGTATCACCATGTTTCTTCATTCCCAAGAAAGATGGGTCCAAGTGACTGGTACAAGATTATTGAAGGCTTAACAGTGTTACAGTCAAGAACACGATGCCACTACCCTTAATTGGAGAAATTATCAACAAACTAAAAGATGCCAAGTACTTCAACAAGCTAGATATCATTTGGGGTTATAACAACATCCACATAAAGGAAGAAGATGTCATCCAATTCCTGGACCAAAACCCTGTGGCATTTTCATTCACTGACCAAGTTCAAGGACCTGTCACCCAAGAGGAGTTTGCCACCTGCCGCCTCAACAGGAGAGAGTGACTTGCAAGAAATGGAGTCCTGGATGTTCACTGAAGGCTTTTCCCCTCCACCACCTGTGTCATAGCTAGCTCCCCCACTTCTTTTCTCCTCCCCTACCCCTTATCTCTTTCTGACTTGTTAAGTTAGTTTTCTCTCCCTTATCGTCTCACTTCTCTAGCATAGTTTATATACTCCTAGCTCATCTCTTTTCTTTACTTTTCCTTTTCATCTCCTTTTCTTTTTCTTTCTAGTTTTGGTATTGGGACTGCTGTTGTGCACCTGTTTGTATTAGCTAGTCTAGTACAATAAATATTGATTTAAAAAAAATAAATAAAAAATAAAGGAAGAAGATGAATGGAAGGCAGCATTTTTAACAAATGAAGGACTGTTCAAACCTACTGTCATGTTCTTTGGCCTATGTAACTCCCCAGGCATGTTTCAAAGAATGATGAACACCATCTTTAGGGAACTGTTGCAGGAAGGAGTATTGGTCAATTACATGGATGACTTCATCATTCCAGGATGAACCCAGCAGGAACTTGAGGATTGGATGATACATTTTCTCAAAATTGCAGACAAGCACAAGCTATACTTCAAGTGATCCAAGTGCATGTTTAACATCATGGAGATACCAATATTGGAAATGGTTGTGGGAGATGGGAAGGTTAAGATAGAAAAAAAAAAAAGATTGCAGTAGTCCAAAATTGGCCTATCCTAACCACAGTCAAAGACATCAAAAGCTTTCTGGGATTTACAAACTTCTACCAATGGTTTATCAAGGGATTTAGTGATGTCATGGCACCACTGCACAAATTGAAGGGAGGTCAACCATAGGAATGAGGAGAAAGTCAGCAAAAGGCTTTTAAAAAACTGAAGTGACAGATAACAGAAGAACCAGTACTGGCACTCCCACAAGATAATGGAAAGTTCTGAGTAGAGGTTGATGCATTGAAGCATGTGATAGGAGGAGTCCTCTCACAAGAACAAGGTAGAAAATAGCAAATGGCATCCCATTGCATTTCTTTCTAGAACTCTCTCCCCAGCAGAATGCAACTACAAGATATATGACAGGGAACTTTTAGTGATCATCAAGGCACTAAAGACATGGAGACGGTGCCTACTAGAAGCAAGAGAATTCTTCAAGATATGAACCAATCACAAGAACCTCAAATACATCCAGTCATCCCAGTGAATTAATATCAGACAAATACAATGGCACCTGAAGTTGCAAGAATATGATTTCATGCTGAAACATATACTAGGAAAAACAAATATCAAGGCAGATATCCTATCTTGAATCATGCATTTCAGAGAGATTGAAGAAGATAAGGAGGTCACAGTACTCAAGGAAGTGTTATTCCAATGATGGCTATATCAGGAAGAGACAATTGCCACAGAAGTTATCATAGGGTGGAAGGTATTTAAAGTTAAAAGTGATAAAGAGCTACTATGGAACATCAAAGAAGGAAGGAAGGAGACCATAGTGAACAAATGGCTAAAGGAAGAACTGGAATAGACACAGGAATGAAATGGGATTATATATCCAGATAGCAAGATCTATGTGCCAAACTACAAGGCCATACAGAGCAAGATCATAAGAAGATATCATGACCCACCCAACATTGGATATCCAGGGATCCACAGGATGATGGAGCTTGTCAAATGAAGCTATTATTGGCCAGCTATGAAGTCTGATGTCAAAGTCTACATACAGGAATGTGACAGCTGTCACAGAAACAAAGCAATTTGACAGAAGAAGGCAGCCCTACTACATCCCCTTGAAACACCCAAGAAGCCATGGCACAAAATTACCATCAATATGATCAGACCACTGACAGAGTCAAATGGAGCAGATGCAATCCTGGTTGTAGTTGACAGATTCACAAAGATGATCCAACTGTTCATAACAAATGTCAACCTTGACTTTATGAGACTAGCAAAGATGTATTGAGATCACATCTGGAAGCTCCATGGAACCTTGCTGAAGGTTGTCAGTGAAAGAAGACCACAGTTTGCATCAGCCTTCATGAAGAACCTGTACAAGGCAACAGAAATAGAGCAGGGTCTATCAATAGCCTACCACCCCCAAACTGATAGCCAGACAGAGCATGTCAACCAAGAAATTGAAACCTTCCTGTAGGCATACATCAACTATTGTAAGCCTACTGGGGCTTACTTAGAGCTTTGACCTTAGGTTTACACTGATGTACAATAAACACAATATATTGGGATGTCCATAATAGGGTTATAAGGTCAGCTGTCCTAATGACAGCTGACAATGATGATTATAAGGGATATACTTTGATGGATTGAGTAATCCATCAAGGTTGAAGACAAACACTAACTAAATACTATACTATTGGTCCAAAATTGTATCAAAAAGCAAGGAAAATATGACAGTAAGGGCCTGGACCTTACACACTCCCCATTGAGACTATAGAACACAGTCAAGAAGATTGAGACACAAGTGGCATGGCCACTTGTGGTAGTGAGCAGTAGACAGAGCACATATAGTGCCCAGTCAGCAGGGTAGACAAATACAAGGTGATAGTTTACCTCATTGAAGGTGTCAACTAAAGTCAACTTGTTTACAGAGAGGATAAGGACAAGTATGAGTGGAAAGAGGTGATTGAGGAAGACTTGCCTACAATATCTTGGGATGAGGGGGTGAAGGTATTGGCCTCAGCCAAGAAGGTGATAGGAGGCAGGTCAGATGTAAGGACAGAGGTGTTGGCCTTGGTCATGGTTGCATCTGATGACAAGTAGTTGGTGACAATGGGGGTGGTCACAGAGGCATTGGCCTCTGTCATTTGGATATCCACATTGAGGACTGCTCCCTTGATAATGGTCAATGGCAACCTAGTATGGGTTAACATAAGGGGGTAGGTCAGCCACAACTGAGAGGATGGTGGTTCTAGCAGGCACTGAGGGTATTTGCAGTTTTGTAGAAGCTGGAAAAATGGCAATGCACCAGCTCATAGCCACCCTTGAGGAACAGAGTGTTCCCCTTTGGTCTGTCATGCATTCTTGTACTCAAAGTATAAGAACTAGTTAATGTTGTTGTAAGTGGGGTGCTAGGAGCTTGTGATATTGGTTGAGATACTTGACCTAGTGATTGTCATGCTTGTCATATAAGTCATGGTGCAGCTAGTCACCATGGTAGGTGTAGTTTAGCCACCACAGCCTGAAAATGTAGAAGTGGTCCACCCATGAGATAGGTATACCATTGTGGATGAGGACATAAGCCATGTCATTGAGGCTCAGGTTGTGCAAGGTATAGGAGGTCATTTTTAGGGGCCATAGTGAGTACACAGGCCTATTTTGAGAAGTGAAGATGTGTTCTGGAGAAATACAACTATTGTAGAAGGTGATGAACTTGCAATACAGGTGAGGGGTTGCCACCAGTACTGCAAATAATCACATTAATCTCTGTGTAGCACTCTTGTTGTCAGGACTCAGTACAACCCAAG
This sequence comes from Podaxis sp. AQ795752, assembly GCA_018524425.1. Classification (NCBI taxonomy): domain Eukaryota; kingdom Fungi; phylum Basidiomycota; class Agaricomycetes; order Agaricales; family Agaricaceae; genus Podaxis; species Podaxis sp. AQ795752. Next base: position 6,530 of record JAEUWK010001898.1, on the reverse strand, counting down.
CTGTATCCAAAGATGCAACAATGGTGCACAATCTTCTGTCATTCAAATGCAATGCCATTGAAGGCATTATGGGTGTCCAGGTTTCCATATATCAATAGATATTGACCTAAAAGGTCAACATCAAATAATTGGGGTCCAGAGGGCATGGGCAGTCCTTTGCCCTCATTTTGTTTGAGGAGGTTACATGTGCTATGGTCTTGGACAGCACACTAGATGGGCTTTAGCCTAGTAATATATCCTTCCTGCATCCAAGACACTAGAAACTTGGGGTCATAACCCTCAAGGTTTAAGATGAATTCCATTGCATTATCATGATGCTCTAGAAGGCTCAAAGAGGCAATATTGTACAGTTCTCAAAGCAGAAAATATGCTTTGAACCTGCTATGAATGCTAATGTAGCAGTTATTCATAAACTGCCATAATCAGATTACTTGCCTTGGAGTTATGGTAGACCCCAGCCTGCAATGTGGTGGATGAAGCCCTTCTTGTTGTTGTGGATGAACTTCCTTCCTTGGAGTTTGGTGTTTGCCACCAGCCAGGCATTTATACCAGTAAACACAGTGTTTATTTACTGGCAGTAATATACATCATGCAACAACATTCCACATATAAAGTTATAGTATTCTTGAATGCCAGGTTCAGTACTCCAGAGTCCCCAGAAGTCAGGAGCTCTACCACCACAGGCAATGTGATCTGATATATCAGTGCAGTCATCATTGTTTGACAATGATGCCTTTGCTTTGCTCTTGTTTTTCTTTTGATGATTCTTCATGGAATTGTTGTCAATGCTCAAGTATTCCAGTCCTGATAATCATCCATCTGGGTTGTCTGGGCTATAATGGACAAACTCATGATGTAATCAGATTTCAGGTTCAGGGAGGAGATTTCCTGGTGGATGTACCAAGATTGGTTAACCAAAGGAGAGTCCCTCAAATAGGGACTCTGATGGAATAATACCACTCAAGGTCTGTTTTGTCAACATCAAGAGAGTGGTTTGAGAAGGTTTTGTCATGGGGACATCCATGTTTCCAGACAGTACCTCTTCAATGTATAGTAGGGTGATGTTGGCCAGTGGTGGTAGTGGCTGACACAAAGATGAGGCAGTCAGAGGTGGAGAAGGTTGGTAATATTGGTGAGGTAAGGGTTTTACCTCATTACCAGTCCAAGGTGCTGGTGTCATGGGGTTTTGTGGGGTACTAAGCACCCCCTATTGAGACAACATTGTCAATTGAGACATTGCTTGCCATTTTGCAGGTCATTCTTCATCTTGGTCTAACTTCTTGTTTAGTTGTTGTTGCAGGTTTGAGACCTGCCTCTGTAGTAGGTTGTTTTGTCTTTCAAGCATGACAAAACAGTCTTGCAAGCTGTGGAGCTTTGCTAAAAGCTTCTCAATTATTGTATTGCACCCATCATGTCTTGAATTGGTGCTTACTTTGGATATCAGGTCTATGGGTAGACCTGCCTTGTTGAGTCAGCTCATTAAGTAAAACCATACATGTATGGAGGAGGTGGGTAAAATACAGGGTATAGGTAGCTTTGCATGAAGGATTGGGGTAGTGGAGGCTTTGCATGTAAGTGTGATAGAGCTATTTGGTTTGAGCCTTGTGGTATCAAGTCCACAAGGTTAGATAGCAGCACTTGTTGGGCAGTAAGTTGCTGCCTGTTGTAGCAGGGAGTTAGAATCAGGTCAGATGATATATCCATTGCCCTCCTCTCTTCGAGGCCTGTTGGAGGGCCTCCAGGATATGCAAGTTGATTTACATCACCCTGCACTGATACAAATTGTTGCTTTTGTGCTTGCTAGGGTTGTTGCATGTCTATGGTGGTAGTGTTAAGGTAAGGATGAGTTAAGGTTATTTGTCCAGTTTCTGTGTTCCCAAACATTGGGAACATGATCCTCAGGGTCAAATGTCTGATTTTGGACACCATTAGTTTTTCCATGGATAGTTATTGACTGATCCATGGTAGCTGTCAGATTGAATTAGCACCTTTCAGCTTTAGATACCAATCTAGGGCTGCTAGGTCTTTGCAATGGTTATACAGCTCCCACCCAAGTTGTGTTGCCTAGACTCCAGTGGACTTGTAATTCTGCCTTGCCATAATTTGTGAAATGATGGCCAATGATTTCATCAATAAACCATTCATGTTTGTCATCTGTGCCAAAGTCATAGGGTTTTAGTTTATTTCAGCTTGGGAATAATGCATCATCTGATGCATTATAGGGCCATAATAGGAATATGTGGAATATCAGGTGTATTCAGTGTTCCTGTAGGGCTGGTGGTAGCTTGAGATAGTAATTAGATGTCTCAGACTTGGCTTCTAGAACCTTGAAAAGTCCTATAAATTTTGGGCAGAGCTTGCAAGCTCTGCCTTTTGGCAAGTTCAAGTTTTTTGTGGAAAGAAATACCAGGTCTCTGACTTTAATGTCTGGCTCAGGTCCTCTCCTCTTATTTGCCTGGCAGGTTTGAAAAACTTGCACTTCTATGATGGCATCATGTGCAGATGCCAAGTTTGTAAGGGTGGCTTCTGCAAATAGTCTAACACCCTCAGAGGGTGTTAGTCTGCTCTATATCTCTCAGATCATACTGGGTATGTATCTGCTGTTCAATTCAAATGGTGCATATCTAGTAGTGGCAGATATACTTAAGTTTATAGCAAACTTAGTTGTGGGTACCTTTTCTACCCAGTTTTTTGGTCATGGCTGACCATTGCTTGGAATATCTGTCTGATGTTCCAGTTCATACATTTGGTCTGCCTGCCTGTTTGTGGGTGGAATGATGTGGACATTAGGAGCTTACATAGTTTCTAAGACCTTATGAAGTTTTACCTACCAAATAGAGGTGAACTTCAAGTCTCAGTTGCTGATGATTAAGCTAGGGAGGCCATACAGCCTCACAATTTCTTGTAGGTATATCCAGGATAACTTAGATACTTTCATCTGCATGTGTACTGGGATAAGGTGCACCATGCTAGTCATTCTACAAATAATGACCTATAGGTAATCAAAGCCTTTGGATTCAGGGAATGGGCTGATGAAGTCCATTCCAATGGAATCTCAAGGTTTGGTTGGGACTGGGAGTGAGTGCAATTCTCTGGAAAGTTTCATATTTGAGGCCTTTGAGCATTGGCACATTTCACATGTTCTGCAGAACAGGCATACACTCTGGCTAATTTTGGCCACCAATATCACCTTTGGAGATACTCTGCTATCTGTTGGTTGCCAAAGTGACCAATGATTTCATAAGCTTTATTCAAGAGCTCTGTAATTTAAGGATCAGTCATTGGGAATGCATACTACTTCCTGTCCTTTGGGGGTAGTTCTTTGAATAATACCATCATCTTGATAGTAAAGCCACTGTATTTCTCAGGTGCTTCAAGCACTACTGAAAACACAGGATCAGACACATATCCCAATGTGATTGTTGTCATCACATCACTTGGGATCTCCATTGGGGCTTTGGTGGTGATATTATCCATTAGTGCATCTCCTAGTGTTGGAGACTTGACAGATTGCTCTTGTGGCTCCTGTTGGGTGGCCTTTCTCTGGGCCATTTCTTGAAGCTCACAAGCTTTGATTTCTTGCTCTTCCTTTCACTCACACAGGTGTGTGCTTTGATGTAATGGTTGTTCAGCCATTGCCTTAACTTTGTCAAGGAGATGCTTGATCTCCTTAGCTTGTTGTAGGGGTAGGTCCTTGCAGTGAGGATCAATTCTGTGGTTGACTTGGACATATTCTCCAGGGGAGTGTTCCTCTCCTGGAGTATTGCTTTCAAAGTAGCAAGACAAGCAGTCTGCTACTTTATTTTGTTCTCCTTTGACATATGTAATGCCAAAGTTAAAATGCAATAAGTAGTCCATCCACCATTGTTATCAGCTAGACAGTTGCACTTGGGTTTTGAAGAACTCCAGTGCCTTGTGGTCTGTGATAACATGGATCTGGTAGCCAACAAGTTTGTCTTCCCATTTCATTAGCACTTCTAAAATCACTAGTGTTTCAAGTTCATGTATGGCATAGTTTTGCTGTGCAGTTGTAAACTTCTTAGACATGAGCCCTGCTGGGTGGCAGTCTGCCTTGTCTGTACATAGCACCAATGTCTGTCTTAGAGGTGTCACAGATGATCTATATAGGTTCCCCAGTCCTAAAGTCTCTTGGTTTGATGATGGAAGTCTTCTTGCAGATTCTCTTTACCATGTCAAAACATCATTGGTAAAGAGGTCTCCAATGGAACAGAGTCCCATTCTGAGTGATTGCTAGTAGTGGTCCAGTGTATTTAGATACATCTGGCAAAAAGTTTGCCAAGTAGTTGACAAGTTGTTATGAACCCTTCCAGCACCTCCCACCACACCACCCAAGATACTTGTATGCCAAATGAAGACCCCGTCCGCTATCGCAATGAAGCCTTTGCTAATCATCGCCTCCCTGGCCATGCATCCTCATTTTCCCAAGACTGGCCAATGCCTGGCCCACTATTCTATTCGACCGACCATATGATGACTGAAATCCTCCACATTACTTGGGAAAATGCTCCCTTCACTCACATCTTTGATCCCAACAGGTTATACATTCAGACCATCCACAATAACTTTGACTCCACCTGGGCCCATGGTTGGAAGATGATCCCTTATGCTGGAGAGCCGATTGTATTCCTCCATCCCTACATGATGTATCCACCTAAGGTCATCCCTTATATCATCAAGTATGAAGTTGCTCACAGACTCTACTTTTGAGAAGTAGAAGTCTATTGTCTCAACCCTAACTCTGACAAACCTCCAGCCATCCCTCCCCACAGATTGCAGCTTCCTCCATTGCGCAGTGTCGACTCCAATGTCCCTGGCATCGATGACTCTGAACCCATTGAAGAATCTCCTCCATATCCACCTCCCTACGTCACTGCAGACATTTCCTCATCATTGTCATTGTCATTGCCTCACTGCAGCATGATTATCCACAAGTCAGATTCCTCTGACTCCTCTGACTCACCCTTCATTGGGAACTTCACCGTTCCCAGTTCCACCTCTTCTCCCAACTCTTATTCTTCCAATTCCAGCAGACAACTCCATCCGGACATGGACTTGTAATATAACTTGTATATAGTTTCCTTTCTATCTCGCTACAGATGCTTTGCCTCGTATTCCTGTATCTGGCCTGAACACTGTCTTGAACAATTCCCTTAGTCAGTTAGTTCCCTTTCTTGTCCAGTTCCTATTCTTGTCTTAGCCTCTATTCTCATCTCACTCCGCTCCACAGCCTCCCTTCTATTGACTCTTGGACTCATAGCATTACTTCATAGTTACCTCTTTAGGACATTAGAAGTAAAGCTTAAATAGCTGTCCATGTACTGGAAGTGCAAGCTTCCTATATTCTCTGTCTCAATCTCAAGTTACTGTTTACCTTTAACTTCTGATTGATGTTAGCTCATGATCAGTGTGGTAGTAAATGCTCTATTGGTCATATTCTTGACTTATAGACATTCAACCTCCTGAGTGTACTTAACTGGACACTTGCCTTGCCACCTTCTTATCGTGATCCTTCTTGCTAGATCCTAGTGCCTCTGCAAACCATCTAGTGAGATAGCCGCCCCCTAGCAAAGCTTAGGTGACCAGTGATAAGGACCAACCTAACACAAGTCCAATAAATCATTGGATGTCAGTGTAGTTTCTGGGAGTGCACCACTTCTGGATGCAAGTCAATTTATCCTCATCTGGGTGTATCTCTTGGTCATCTTTGATATGACCAAGGCAGTTGATGTGATCTGCATACAGATCACATTTGGATTGTTTGACATATAACTTGTGTTTGCACAGTTGCTCAAACACAAGTCATAGGTGATCTTCATGCTTATCTATCAAGTTGGAAAATATAAAGATATCATCTAGGTATATGTGTACACATATGCCTATGATATCACAAAAAATAGCAGTCATTAACTACTGAAAGGTTGAAGGGGCATTGCAATCCCCCTATTGCATTATGTTGCTGATGTATGTGCCAGTGATCATTGCAAACCCTGTGTTGTCTATATCTTTTAGGCATACTGTGACTTGCTCATAGGCATCAGCAAGATTGATCTTGGATTGATATCATGCCTGTGCAACATCTTCTCAAATAACATCTTGGTCTGGCAAGGGCATTGTGTCCTTGACAGTGTTCTCATTTTGTTGTCATGTATCAATGACAATTTGTAATCAACTGTCTTTCTTTTGGACGCATAGCAACAGTGCTGCTTGGGAGACATGCTGGGGCTCCCACCACTTTGCATTCACATAGTGGTTGAGTTCCTGGTGAAACTCCCTGCATAGGGATTGAGGACATTGGGGCATGAAGTAATTGTACTTTTTATTTTTGTCAATGACATTTATTTTGTGATTTACTTCACAAAATGGAGGGAGTTTGTCTGGAGGGCCATGTATTATGTCCCTGAATTTGTTTAACCACTGCCAGCACAGGGTTGGTATGTGTTACGACCTTTGTTATGCACTCAGGTTGCAACTAAGGCAAAGGCTTGAGGATGAGCAAAGGGGAAAGAACT